>JAAEAF010002444.1:0-173717 GCA_011037195.1 Triatoma infestans | reverse complement strand
AATTGCATATGTATATAGTGTGGATTTGCATTATCATGAAGAATTTACTGATAAAATGGTAATTATTGATAAATAAATATTCCACTATCAAAAAGAAAACTTCACAAATCTATAAACCTGATATTTCGTTTAATTACCTTAAAGGGGATTCTATAGAAAATTTTAAAAAATAAACCACTCAAAAAGTGAAATTTCAATATACTGTAACAGTTACACTAACTATAATTTCATATCAAGTTCAATTAAACGTATGATAAAAATTCCAAGTTTGAAGAAAATTTAATTAGAAGTTTAAGTGAGAAATGTTTTAGATAAGAAAATGTCATATGTTTCACACCAGATTTGTTTAGTACGAATTTTATTTTACGGTAAATTAACTCTTTTACCCATTCACGGAACTATTTTTTTGATGGAGAAATATGGCCAGGTAATGCCATTTGTTTTATTTGTTTGCTAATGAGGTAGACAATTATTGTTTGTTTAAAAAAAGAGCAAAAATAGGTAAAATTATTTTGTTAATTTAGATAAATTACAAATTATTGTGTACAAATTATAATAAAATTATAAAACAACTTGTTAACCTTTTATTATGAAATTTTTGAAATTACTTTCTATTTAGATATAAATATTCGATATCTCTTTAGGGGTGGGGTAAAAAAATTTAAAAGATGGTCTGTAAAATTTGAAAAAATTTATTTAAAAAAAAACCTTGCATTGAAATGGTCAATGCCATTGAAGCCTTGGGGAATTCGGAAATACCATTACTGTCCTTGGATTAAAAACAAAAAGGAATAAGAAAACATTAATATATTTGACAGTAGTTTTAGTAATATTGAAATTTTGTTGTTTCTTTTTGTAGGATTCAGAAATAGTTTCACTGTATTTTTTTTTTTGAACCTGAAAATCTAAAGAGAAAGCAGTTTTATACACTATGAAATACTGTATCCTTATTAAAAATTATTAACATTATTTATTTAGAGATAAAAAAGATAAGGCTAGAAACGAAAAAATAAATCTTTCTAGGGTGTATAGATAACTCCACTGCAAGGCATTTTTATAGTACAAAAATTCATAAAATTAAATAACTGTTACAGTAGTTAAGAAAAAAACTATATATAATTTGAAAAAGTTTTGGAGGCTGTCTACATATTTTAAGTAGTATTTTGGCATTATTTTTCTTATTCTTCTTATTTTGGCATTCAGAATATATATATAAAGCTCTTTCTAACTTACAACTAACAAATATTTTGAAACTTGGAATTTCTGTAAAAACGTTTTGCATTCCTCAAGATTACAGCACATCGAAATAGCCCTAGGGCATTGAGTCTATCTGAAGCTCTCCACCAGATATCACCCATTAACTGTATTTTTCTCAGAAACATAATGTAACAAATGTATGTGATACAGCTCTAGATTAAGTAACGAAATATAAATTTTTAAAAGACTGGGGAAGACTGAAATCTTCCTGAGGATCCCTTCCAGGTGATTTTGCTTTTTTGACAATGCACAATTCTCTAAAACTCAACTTGAAAATCTGACACGTACGAAACACTTAAAGATAGTGTTAAAATATAAATATATACTTATATATATACAGCAAAATTATAAATATATATTTTAATAATTCCACTTTCAAAAAGCGTAGCAAGAGATCAGTTCAAAGATCGAGGGATAAAAAAATATGAGAATTTATTAAATGTAGTCCTAGAAAAGAAATTTAAGATAAGAAGAAATTACAAAAAATGTGTTTTTTTTTTTTTTTTATTAATGATAACTAATTATTAATTAATGAATTCTCATTTAATCAAATCATACATTTAAGGATAAAGTGAAATAATAAGAAATTCACAGTCTCTGAATTTAAAACTGAATAATCCATAATACTAGAACAAACAAAAAATTTCACAGGGGCGCCAAGAATAATCAATAAAATAATAACTACTTTTATTTTTTTAGTTGTAGGCGTAATAAAAATTGAAACAATTAACTATACTTTAAAAGTAATCAAATAATTAGGCTTTTTGTACTTAATTTAAAGCCTTGGGATATAAGATTCCATCCAAGTGGTTGTGGAAAATGTGAGACAATAAACTTGAAATATAGTGAGCTCCTTTACTGCAAACAAAGAAAATTAAAGACTAAGTTACAATTACAGAGAAACCACAAGGTTGTTGTGCACCTGTCATAGAAACAAGAACAGTAGCTTCCTGGCAAATTAGGGATACTTTATAAAAGAAAGTAAAAACCTCTGTAACATATTTTAACTTAATTGAAAATTATAATGAATTCACAATAAGCACAATTTAAAGGCCTTGTCAATTAGAACTTAGTAAATTGATGAAACTAACTTATGTGGAACAACCATGGAGCTTTCAGAACCTTAAGGAGTTCTTTGTGCCTTCTGTGTACGTTCTTCTACAATATCTTTCAGTGTTAAATTAAATTCCTAAATGAACATACCTGGTGACTGCGTATTCCCTTATACCACTATGAAGATTGATAGCATTGAAAGTTCCAATACAACCTCTCAATCGTCTATCTCTTCCAATTTCCCAGGTAACGAAGAGTGGGCTGTAAAGATATTCAGATATTCACCTCCACTTTGCAAAATAACAAAATGAAATCTGTAGACTGAGAGGCACACACGTTAAAAGCCTTGGGCAACAAAAATAAATAAAAAATTAAAATTACTCACTACGGATCATTGCAAAAATCTGGTGATTTGGGTGGTTCCAAACTGTGTAAATGGCAGTAAAGAACATCAAAACAATAAAAACACATGTCCGGATGCGCAACCATCCCGTTTGTTCTTATACCATTCGGGATGACTGATGAGGTGCCGTTACAAGGAACACTGGAATTGTTGTTCAATTTCTGTTTCTTTGTACCACAGCAACCCGAAGCCATTGTACATACCTGGTACTTGGTTTGATATTAAATAATAAAGAAAAAAAGAAAAACAAAAAACTAAGTATAAAACGAACGAATACACATACAGAGAAAAAAAAAAAGCACACAGGGAAAGTTAACTCCTCAGATCAGACCAGTCAGCTGTTTCCTATACACAAAGGGCAAAGTGACTGCGCGAACTGGATGCGCGCGCCATTTCTACATGTGAATAAAGTAGTCCTTTAATTATACAAATTTAATATACTATAACCATAATAGCATATAAAATATAATTATATTTTTTACTCATTTAACTTATTTTGTTACAATAATGTAATTCACAACATTACATATATTGTAATATAATTAAAGGTAAGCCTACAAGAAGTTCCTATAGTTGACGGTAGATTTCAGTAGTTACTATACAATCTTTTTTTAAGCTTCCTGGAATCTATTTCTAATATGTACACTTTTTCAAAGAATTTATTTCCACTGAACAAAATTGTATTCTCTTCTATGTACCTTTATTATCACTCCACAATTCATTAATATTTCTGAAATAATATAATATTAATTCGTTCAAATGTAATTAATAGCTCATTAACAGAGAAATAAGTATTATTAAACCTATTTCTCATTTATTATTCTTCGATTCTAAAGAGTTTCAAGATTGCTTAGACTTATAGTATATGTTTCCATTTTAATCAGCATTTAGTTTTAAGTGTTCTAACTTCTGGCATATATATTTATTTCATACACTGTTTTAACTCTAGCTATGACCTATTTCTGCTAGTTACATCCTGGTTTATCCTTCCAGCTAAAGATTTTAACTGTATGGTTTGAATATTTAATTTTAATCAATTATCAATAGTTGATTACTTAAAAGTTCATTAATTAATAATTATTTATCATTCTTGAAGAAAAACACATCCTTTATTGCTGTGTACTTCGTTTGTTACATTCAATTCTTTTAAATAAAGGATCCTATCATGCAATTGTCCATACAATTTGGCTTCTTTTTGCCGAAGTTTCCTCAGTTGAGAAGATTTTTTCCTTTTGTTGTAATTTATTATTCAATTCTCTCTTTCTCTTTGGATATATATGCCAGATTCTACGAGAACATGCTAGGATCAGCCATTCAATTAGACGAAACAAATTATATATTCATTCTCAGTAATTTTTTTACTAATGTAGAATTTTAGAAATTATTATCTTTTTTTAAACCGGAAATCTGTAAAAGATTAAATTTGAGCATTTTTTTTGTTTTTGTTTAATCCATGTATTTGTTTCACTTTCAGCATATCTTTTCGAAATTATTAGAAAATTGTGAGAGAGTGAGATCACTTACCCTTCTTTTTATTGAAAAGCATATGAGTTTTTCGGGTTGAGTCCGCGAGGGGACGCCTTCTCTTCCAAAGTTCAGTGCCTTATTGGCTTTCATCAAGGTGTAACGACCCTGAAGCGGCTCATTGCTATATGGATGAAACGTCAGTTTTTAGTAAACCACTGACGCAGTCTCAACCCGGAAACTCAAGTGTGTTTCATGAAAATGGCCGCGGAAATAAAAGATCTTCTTTTTATTGTTATTTAAATTGAACAAAACTATGAACATACCTCTGTTTATATACTTATCTGTAAAATGTGCTAGTACAAAGTGAATCAATGTAATGATTTATAGATTTTGTCAGTGAGGGTTTGACAAAAGCCACATAGCCGTATCTACAGGCCCAGTGCTGTCAGTATTAGTTGTTCGTGTTGAAAGTCCAAGATTACTGCCAGGGATGTCAAATATCATTGAAGGAAATGATTGCTACTTTATTTCCTTTTTCAGGGTGATAAAACCACACAGAAAACCAAGCCACAAAAAAAACAGTTTCATCTTTATGTTCAACTTCTCAACCATTTCTCTTGTAGAGTATTCCATCAAATTTGTCACAAGAGTAAAGATTATTCGACTTTGTTTTTATTGTTTAAATTCGCAATTTAATTATTTATGAAACTATAAAGTCTGTTAAACAATAAAATAAAGAAAAGATTGTGTCTCAAAATTTTCAACTACCGATTTTTAGTTTGTTATTTATATGTCCCATGTTATTTTCTGTCTCTAAAAAAAGACAAAAAAATTATATGTCGATTAGGAATATTAAATTTGTTTGCTTTAAATAAGTATTGACTAATAGAATAGAATTAGAACTTGGAAATTATTTAGTGTAGATCTAACTAGTAATTTAAACTAATGGAGTGGCGAAATCCTTAATATCCTGTAACCAGGGCCGGGCTATCAAATGCTGAATTTTCAACTTCGCATAACTCAGAAAACAAATGATCAATTATTTTAGTTTTTAGGAAAAAATAATGAGAATGTTTATAATTTTAAATATTATTGATTCTACGAAGATAAAGAAAAAGAGTCATAAATTCAATCCAATTTTGGGGAGTCATATATTTGAAAACCAACTTTATATAATTAAGGAAAATTACTAGTTTCTTGTTGATACAACACTATAGATTGCAGTAATGTACATTTGTAGGCAGTTTCATAGATAATACAAGCTTAGAAAAAGAAATATTGTAAAATTATGAGCATTCTTAAGTCTGACCGATGAAAGTTGAAGATTCAGCATTAAAAAAAAAAACAATCAAAATACATCCCCGGTGTTGTTTTTTTATTTTTTTGACCCATAAACCGTTAGTATCGTTAATTTATTTTTCTTCTTTTGAAAATCTGTCTTGAATTAACATTAATTCGGATTAAGATCCGATTGAAATTGTATTATCACAATTCGGAATATTTTGGTATTTGAATAATTTTGTAGGAATTTTTATGGATATCTAAATTAAAAAATAACGAACTTTAAAAAATAAAATTGGTTTATATAACTGAAAATGAAAAAAATAACCATAGGAGATGTAAATTCTGTGTAGACAATACTGATGAGAAAGACTACCGATAAGAGAGTTTCTACCTGAATTTTGGTTTTATAGAATGTTCTGAGGTATCTTCTAATACGAGTTTTTTATATCAACTGCCATTACTATAAGATACCACAATTTCTATAAAAGAGTGAGAGCAAAACTAAAAGTTTTAGTCAAAACTAAAGAAATTCATCTACAAGTACTTAGCGCTGTTTTCGCTCCAAATATCAAATGACTTTTAAGATAATCAAAATTAAAAAATTGTCTTTAAACTTGGCTTATACTTAAATATAGAGACAGTGGAGTTAATTAGCACATATTGCAGGTAATATTGGAATGTGTTCACATTGTAGTCCAGAAGAGAAAGCTATTAATATTAAACAAGAAAATCATTAAAGCGTTTAGAAATTAATTACAACAAACTCAGAAACTTTTAATGTAAAGTCGCACTTCCGGATTTTTTCAAACTTGGAATTCTAGCAATGTAATTTTAATGTAACTTAAGATGGTAGAACCATACATTATACTGAAGTGTTACTTTAGAGGAAGCTTATTGTTACTCCCCAGACCCTTCCAAGAAAATCAATTTTCTTTTAAAAATTTTTCAAATAAAAATTAGGGATTTGTGTTTGTAGATAGTGCACAAAAGAAGATAGTACATTAAAGAAAATCGTTGGAGCTGTATTCGAGAAAGTAGTGAAAAACTAAAAAAAATAGTAAAGTCGTACTTTCGATGCATGGATTTTGATCAAAACATTGTGTCAGATACGATAGTGTTATGTCTTAAAGGAATATAAATTTGACCTTCGTGCAATTTTTTCGTTTTTGAGATAATTAGCTCCGGTGAAAATTCAATTTGGAAAATTTGGCACGATCACAACACTTTGTCTTACAGTGGCCGTAAGATCAAGTAAAAGAAAAAGAAATAAAATTAAGAAGATAAGGTTTTTTTTTCTATGTTAAAGTATGTTTTATTGCAAGTCCTTGACAAGAACTCCCACCCAGAGCTGAGCAAGGAAAACCTTCCGTGTGTGGGGTATGAGTATCAAACTGGGGCCCTACTCTCTAGAGTTTTGGCGGATCTGGGTCAATGAGAAGGCCGGTGTATTTTAGTATCTGACACAATCCATTCGGTTTGAATTCTTTGCTAAAACAACAATCAACTATAAAAAAGTAAGTACTTAGTATAATTAATTTAAACATTTTTATTTTATTTATATAGAAAGAGTGTGTCTAGTTTTAATATTTATTTTAAAATTTTATTTTTTCAAGTATTGCATCTTTACTTTATCTAACTGTTGTAATATGAGAAACTGAGTGTTCACCAAAAATATATTTTGAAGTCACATGATTTTTTTTTTGAAGAGATTGTTGGTTGTTTTTGTGGATGAGTGGGCAAGTGTATATGAACAGCAAAATACAAAAAGAGACAAAGCAGGAAGTTCGAACTCTATATTTATTTACGCATCTCCAAAGAGATTCGGCAAGATTTTTTTATTACATATGAAACCCTAACACATGTGAAATACTCACACGACTTTCTCCTTATACTTTCCTGAATTTGGCGTTGCAGACTACGCAACCACCACCATGTACGCAAAAATAATAATACTAATAAACATTAATACTAATAATAAACATTGCAGATCATATGTATGTTGTGTGGTTGGTATAACTATGATTTTAAATCAAATGTTTGGAGCTTTTTCCTAGAAAAGTGGAAATAGAATGTTTGATAAATCCAGCACTTCCCAGTATACCGATTTTCTACAAATTTGTTTTGTTTTCAAAATATTTAATTACCCTTGTTAATATAAAGGCGGAGAAAACGAACAATATAAAGAATTGGATGTTTATAAGAAAGTTTAAACGCTTAGTGCTTTCATGTGTGCATCATCAACATATCTGACACGAAGGTTTCGGTGAAAATCCATCAACCGGAAGTGCATAATTACTGATTTTTTTTTCTAGTTATTCACGATTTTCTTAAAACTTCTTACACTAATTATACAGATACAGTTCTATCACTTTTTTTAAAAAAACATTCTTCTAGGAAAACTAACTTTTAGGATTCTAGGGGAAGCTGGAACCTTATATTTTCCTCTAAAGTGCCATCAGTAAAATGTATGGCACTACCACCTGTATAATACGCTTGTATGATAACAACCTGTATTAAAGATACGTTAAAAGTATAGGTTCCAGAGTTGTTTTTTTTTAATTTTTCTCAAAAGCGGCTCTAACGATTATCTTTGACCTTGAAATGCTTACTGTACAGATACAAACAGATCACTTTTATTTGAAACATTTTTTTTTTGGAACAATTCATTTTAGAGGTTCCAAGAGCTAAATTTAAACTGCCACTTGTCACTGTATCAAAGCTATGATATAGAGAGCACTGTGAAGTAAACAAGTATCCTCAACACCTGTATAATGTTATGCAAGTTCAACAACAAAATTTAAAAAAACATTGTAAGTTTGAAGAAAATGTGTCAATTGGAACTGTAATAATTGTAGTAAGAGAATGTTCATGTGAATGATTCACAGCAGATTTTTTTTTTTTATCACATACTGGAGTTTATAGCGATATTAAATTTAATGAAATCACTGGGCGGCTATTTTTAACATCAGCATTTTGATTAAGATTCTTAATGTTAAAAAAACAAAAGGCAGGTGACCTTAGAATCGATATTTTTAGAACATGTAAGCTGTAAGCATGCAATGTGATTGTTCAAATTTATCTCCATAGTACTTATTGTGATCAAGGTTCGGATATCTGCTATTGACGAATGCCCCACTCTTTTTTGATCAATATAATATATATTTATACAAACCAACCAGGCATAATTAGTAAAAGATTGATTATTCCTTAAATTTTTAATAGATGTATATTTTTTAATGAACACACCAAGGACATAACCTTTTTATTATAGGGCTGTTGTTCTCATTAATCATTGTTTTTTGTACCCCCTTTATCTTCGGTAAGGTTCCGTCAATGGCAAAAAAAAACTGGCTTCAAACACTCACACGACTTTCTCATTCTTCAGTTAATAAAATGGAAAAATAGAACTTCACTCAACATTTAGTTAATCATAACTAAATATAGTGGTGGTAGGGGTGCGGGTAGCTGCTCAGAAAATAGCACGTAATTAATGAGATTAAAGTGCGTCTACACTGGACGCTCCGCGCCGAACAGCTCGTTTTGGAGCGTCGCAGAGCAGAGCAGATATTGTGACGGCAACTTGCGCCACTCCGTGCAACTTGGAACCACAAGGAACGCTATCCACTCGGTGTCAATACATCAAAGAAAACGATTGTTCGTGCGCTTGTATTGGGACGGAGTTTTGACTGTTGCTCGCGTTCCTTTTTTGTTTGATAAATGATGCAATACTATGAAAGCAGCACTAGCATTTCGTACCCGTTCCATGATGAGATGCTTGCATAATGACGAACCTTCAAGGTTCAAGGAGGAACAACCTGCGCATTCACAAACGTTTCGCGCGGTTCTGCGCGGCTTTGTGCGGTTTGACTATGTTCGAGGGAGTTTGTTGCAGCGCGGCGCGGAGTAGAGCGTCCAGTGTAGACACCCCCCTTTACACTACCGCTAGCAGTCAGTGCCTTCTGCCTATAGTACTGGAAAGCTAACGTCACAGAATACCCAGGAACCACCCTAAAAACATTTTTGCTTTCTCTTATTGCTTTTGAAAGTATTGCAAAATTGAGATCAATTTCCATAAAATGCCTTAAAATAATTTTTTTCTGAAAATGATAAAAACAGTCTAAGTAGGTTTGTCAAACACAAACAATAATTCAATTTGAAGTAACTGTAAGATATGCTGTTCAACGTTTCTGAATACCAGTTTTTCGTATTCAAATGTTCCCAAGATCATGTATTTCCAGTGATAACTCATATCATTAAAAGGAAATATCAGTGAGAAATAAAATTAGTATAATTAATGGAATAGAAACATGAGTTTTGGCTTTTCGAAATGCTGTTTACGGAAAAATGATTCATAAAAAAGATAGCTTTCATATTATACAAACAGTAAGAAACTATGTCTTTATCTATTTTTGCATAGATATCATTTATAATTTAATAGTGAACGCTATCAATTTATATTGATCAAGTTCAGATGGTAGTCATGCAAAATTAATCAGCTGACTAATGTAGCGTGCAATAATAAAAATGTAAACAATTGTGCTACTGCGAATTATGTACATTGTAATAGAAAATATTGTAATCATGGCTGAACATTAAAATTGAATTGCCCAACAGTCTTTTCCAAATTTTAAGGTTCTTAAGGGCGATAATAATATTTCTTAGATTATTAAGTAATTTGTCTATGGACAGCATAATTTAATCAATAATATTATTTTCACTTATTGCTGGTAAGAGGAAGTATTACGATCGGGTCAGATTTTCGCATTCGAACTTGAATTTTCAATGGAAATACATGTATGAGGTCCTGTTGAGTACGAAAAATTTGTTTTATCTAATGATGTGCGTGTGTGTGTGTCGCAAGAACCTCAAACGGTATTCCGTTGACTAAACGGAATCGTTACGTTCAGTAAACTTGGTACCACCGAATCTCAAGTGAAAGTTCCTGCCGAAGTCTATCAATTACAAATAAGATTTTCTTGATGAATTAGACAAAGTGTAGTTAAATTTTATATACTAACTACGCATATATCCATCAGTTTAATTGGTAACATTTTCCGATAAAATTGATTTTTATATCTGGGGAAGCTGGGATGTTCCCTAACAAGAGTCCTCTAATTACACTTATAGAATATTGCAGTCTTATTAATACTGAATGAAAATTCAAAGTTCGGAGAAAATTTGTCAACTGGAGTTCTAATAAATTGCAATAAGACTGCAAGGCATGTGAGTGTTTCACCATAGCTTCTTTTTTTAAAATCAATTATAACAATTTAATTCAAAAGATTATAAAAATTATAATTGCTTAATGGATTATATTTCGCATTAACTGTGAGAGTAAACAATCCTGGTGGTTATCTGATATATTCAGCGGTATCCACATATTCGACAATCCTAGCGGTGTGTTTGGATACTAAAGTGTAATTCTCAAATATCTGTCTCATTTAGTGCGGGCATCTTTGGCAATGTGTAAAATTAGGACAAATATTATTCTATTTTGGCAACATTACATCTATTTATTCAGTAGAAGATTTATTTTAGCATTACTATGAAATAATAATAAAAAAATCTGATGTGAAATAGTCATATCACTTTCTCTTTTCTGCCATTCGGTTTTGATTGACAAATGTTTCTGAAATACCGGCATTTTATGGAATGTTAAATTCCTTTATCTCCCGTGGCATTACTCTGATCCGGCTTTATCCAGGAATGCCTAAAATCTCGGCTTGCCAGGATCTTCAAAAACAAATTTTTCTGGGAAAAAAGTGATTTAAACACTCACACAAGGCTTTCTTCTTATTTCAATTAATACAAATTAATTTTAAAAAAGAATTCTTATAAAAACTGCAATGTTTACAAACTTTAGTTGGGCTGGCAACAAAAAAGGTGGATAGAAGTTAGACATATATATCTGAGTGGACATTGTGGGCGCCCTCTGTTCAACATCATGTAGCGTCAGTTTATATTTAAACTAAATGACAGGCCCTCAATACCTCTTCAAAATGATGAAAAATGATTCAAATAAAAGTGATATGTTTCTATCTATGTAGCAAGCATTCCAAGTTTAAAGAAAATCGTTGGAGCCCTTTTTGAGAAAGTTACGAAAAACTGAAAAACAAAAAATTCAGTTGACGGATTTTGCCCGAAATGTTCATGTCTGATGGGGTAGCAATGCTTTATGACAATAGCAGGTTTGAGCTTCTTACGACTTGTAGTTTTTGAGATACTCTATTAACACTCACACACATACAGGAAATATCTCAAAAACGAAAAATTGCAATTATCTCAAATATGATATCCCGCACCTCTGAAATGAAAGTTTCTGTCGATATACGTCAACTAGTGAACTTACCTGAAAAATGTTTCTTGAGTTTTTTTTTTTCACTATTTCTCGCAATTATTTCTTACACACTTTGTAAACAAACCTATCACGCAATAAATACCTATCATTTTTTTGGAAATATTTTTTCACAAAAAAATTGAAACCTACGTTCACTGTCAATCTTCTATAATTACATGCACTGATTGAACGCCAACTAAGGGCTTATTATAAAAATTCCAAGTTTCGAGAAAATTTGTCGAATTGTCGTGCGCATGTTTCGCATCAGCTTTTTTTTTTATTTAATAACTATCACATTAAAATCATCCACAATTTATGGAATTATGTTTTTCAGTTGTTTTTATTGAGGAAACAGTGGTATCTTTATATGGTGTGTTCATTATGATATAATAACTACGTAGTTCTCAAAGAAAACAAATATATATATAATAACTATGTCCTTAATATTTGCTATACATGAGTAATTCTGTTTGTTATGTTATTCAGAACTTTTGTAACAGTATTCAGTCAGTCTATAAAATAGAAATAAAATCATTATTTGAAATAAAAATAGATTTTCACAAAAGGCAATGAGAAATAAAAGTTTCTGAGAAAAAAATACATTCTCTTTTATTATCTTTATTTATCAATTTTTAATAAATGAAATATAGAAATAAATAACCGTACTTATAACCAATGACTATGATTGACTAAGTTAATGTAAACAAAATAATGTTTAATTACTCAATAAAATGAAACATTCTATTACTTAACAAATACAACATTATCTTTACGAACAAAACTAAAGTTTATCTAAAAATCCTTTGGAATAGTTGATTATTTTAAATGGCAAATAATATATATATACTATATCAATTTCAAACTTTTGTGATTTTGTTTGTCCAATTTAAACAATGTCAGTAACCGAAAGTCATATGAACGTTTTATAATTTTTTTTTTGAGAAAAATTAAAAAGCATATTCTGTAAAGTCTCATTTTTACACACGAAATCTATGTGTCGATTTCCTAAAGGAAATCATACACAAACAAACCATTGCTGAAAACGTTTTTTTTTCTTGGATATCTGTAATTTTGCGTTTCTAGTTGGAGCTCAGTTTCGACAAGATCACAATACTACCTCTTACAACAGAAAGTGAAAATAGAGGGGATAAAATAAAAATTAAAATTATAAATATAAAATTGACAGTATAATTTTCATAATTTAAGATGTAAAACTAAATTTTAAACAAATTTATTTCTATGTAAATTTCCATTAGAATCCCCATTTATTGAATGTTGGGAACTAGAGAAATCAATTGACTAATTAATCCAGAAAATATAAGGTCGTACAAGATCTGTAGGAAATTAATTTTAGTATTTCATCAACTCTAAAAATGGAAAATAAAATGCAATAACATTCCTCTTAATTAAGTTCAACAATTTTAGTTAAAATCAAAATATAAATATTTAAAAATTTCTACTGTTAACAAATAACTAGACTTTGGGACTTTACTAAAATAAAATTATTATTATTATTATTATTGAAATTAAAGTCCAAGAAATCTAGTTAAGTAAAAATTTAGTTATTAACTTAGTTTTGCTTCGGCCATATCTTTTTGCTATTCTAATTTATTTTTATGAGTTTATTTTCCTCAAAAAATTAGAAACATGACGACAAAGTAAGTAAATTATATCTTTTATTTGAATAAATCACATTTTATTTTATAGGTTTGTTTTATATAGATATATAGATTATATATATATATATAAAATAGGGTCTCCCATTTAAACGGGCCCCTTTTGAAAATAACTCTTAAACGAAGAAAGATCGCTCTAGGAAGGGAGCCATGACCTTCAAGTACCCGGAACCACTCTAAAATCAATTTTCTGTGAAAAAAGTTTGAAACAAAAGTGACAGGACTCTGTCTGTATGTCCACTGTACCACTCAATGAAACCCGTTTGTATCTTTATGGAGAAAATCGCTAATACTGAAAAAACTGTTCTGTAAAGTCGTACTTCCCGTCAACAGATTTTCTTCAAATTCGGAATTTTGGCAATACATTTAATTTTCATTAATTTTATATAGATGATAAAGTAGTCTATGGCACTTTAGAGGAAAACACTCTAAAGCAACTCGCCCAAAACCCTCTTAAATGAATGTATCCGGAATCTATCCGGCAAAAATCTATTTCTGATTAACCCATTTTTCCTCAAACTAGATAATTCTAGCAAAGCAATTAGGATAATCTTAAATTTCATAGAGGTGGTATATACATTGCTGAAGTTGTAATTTTGAGGAAGGCAGCTTCTATAGTACTTACTGAACAATCAATTATCTTGGAAAAATATTTTTATAAAATCTGGTATGAAACACTCACACAACTTTTTACGTAAGTGAACGAAGGTGAAGAACGCGCCAAGTAAGCTAATTTTCTGTAATTGGTAGAACCATATTTTACTTACGTGGTATTTAGAGGAAACCTTAACGATACTGTTCACCCCTGACTTCCCAAAAAAATCTATTTCCCGGGAAAATGTTTGAGCTATCTGCGTTATTGAGATATTTCATTCACACACATCATTTGGTATAAAACATTATTCGTCCTAAGAGGTCCTCAAAACATGCATTTCCGGTGAAAACTCGATTTCGAAAATTTGACACGATCGCAGTACTTCCTCTTACCAGGAGTTGAAGAAGAGAATGTAAAAATACGACTACATTCAGTAATGTTGCATTGCCATTTGATGGATTTTTTATTTTTAAAACTTTGGTGACAAATCCTCTGGTGAAACCGAAGTGTGAATCAATTTGATTATTTAGAAAAGTTTTTGTTTTTCAACTGTGCTAATTACTCTCCCTATTTATCAGACACAAACACAAACACCACAGAGACTAACCTTATTTTCGTACTTATAGGAGTTTAAGACATGTGTTCCCAAAGGCCCATCTTTTCCATTTCTTTCTTTACCCATTTTTGTTATACCTAACTCCTTCATGATCTCAACAGCAAAGCGTATTTATGTTGTTTTATTTTATAAGAATACTGGAATTTAAAAGTCTATATGTGCTAAATGTGCATAGTAGAACTTCTGAGGTTGCAGAGTAACTAATCTAACGTATGTCTGAGAACTCCATACCTCTTTTCTTTATTAAGTGTAGTTTTTTTGTTGAATATTCTAATTATATTACTTGATATATGTATGTATATATTTTATAGGTTTGTTATATATATATAGGGTACCCAATTTAAACGGGCCACTTTTGAAATAACTCTTAACGAAGAAAGACATCAAAAAAGTGAACATAACGTTTCTTGAAGTATTTGCGCTCTAGTTTATGATGGTGCTAATGTTATTTGATTTTATTGTCGCCTTACACCTGAAATCGGTGATTGAAAGTTGCGATTTTCTTTAGGCCCCCACTTTTTCTACTGTATTGAAAATAACAAAAAATGAAGAATAATGCCGTTAATTTCACAGCATAGCTCAAAAACGAAAAACCGTAGAAAGTTGAAACTTTATATTCCGTTTAGGAATCACCACTTTACTAGCTATTTTTTTTACTTTTTTGCATTTTTCTAAAAAATGGCTCCAACGATTTTCATCAAACTTGGTATATCAACTACACATACAAAGATCTACAACTTTTATTTAAAACATTTCTGTCAGAAAATTAATTTAAGGGCTGTTAAGGGGGAGGGGTGGGATTAGGTTTTCATCTAAAGTGCTATTTCAGTTTATTAGACAATTCTGTCATCTGAATAATGTTAATTACAATTAAATATGTTGTTGAAATTTCAAGTTTGAAAAAATCGGATGACCGGAAGAGCGTTTACTTTCACACTTTACTAAATGATTTTTTTCATTTTTTCGCGATTTTCTCCAAATTGACTCCAACGATTTTCTTGAAACTTCCTATATAAGCTACACATACAAAAATCTACAACTTTTATTTAAAACATTTTTCTGGGAAAATTCATTTAGGGCACTTTTAGGGGAAGGGTGGTGTTATGTTTTTCTCTAAAGTGCTATCATAGTTGATTATACAATTCTATCATCCAAACCAACATAATTAGAAATAAATAGATGGCCAGTGTTTCAAGAAAATTAGTTAACTGGAAGTGCCCTTTACTCAACAGTTTTTCAGTTTTTCGACGAATTTCATTAAATTTAGTACACAAACTATAAAATTTGTCACTTATGAGAACTGGAGTAAGAGAAAGTCGTGTGAGTGTTTCACACCAGATTTTGTTTAATTCAATGCTATCCTGTGATATCACCGATAATTAAATCTACTGATGATATCACATCGATAATTAAATCTGCTGTAAAAATATCAAAATTGAAAAAAGGCATAGAAAGTGGATTGCGAACGAGATTTTGTTCACAAACTGTAAACAAAAGTTATTTTATTAACAAAATTAATAATAATAGGTTGTAGCTAAATAATAACATCAATACGATTTAAACCTAAGCGCTAAATCAGAAGTTAAATTTAGCAATGCAGTCAGCGTATCTGTATGAAATTACGTATTTGTAATTTTAAATAGCTGGTTCACATAGTGTAGTTTCCTTGCACTCTCAAGTCCACAAACTTGCTAATCCTATTTCCATCAACAAGTATGTATGATATTTGTTTTGTTTAGCTGTATTAATTTAGGATTAATTAATAATTGATTCGTGAAATATTTCTAATATTTTCCTCTTCATGATTAAAAGTTTTACATTTTTAATAAAAAGTTGTAAGTTTAGATTTAACCTTATCATAAAGTAGCCTCTCATCAATAAAATGGCATGTCTATAATCATTTTGTGTATTATTACATCGAGTGTGTGTGTAAATTAGGTCATAGCTCCGTGCTACCTTTAAGTTTTATCAAGAACATACAATGAGTCAAGGCCTTACCCGCTTAATACATGAAATTGATTCTTTTATTATGATTTAATTAAAAAACAAAAATCTTCGAAGTGAATAAACTTTATTGTAAATTATCATAGTGTTTTATTTGTTTGTTTTGTGTTAATGTTTGAATTGAATTCACTTCTTTCTCAAGTTTAATAGTGCTTTATCTTAAATACTGGAATCAGGAATAAATCTTGTGAAACATATTTAGAATTAAGTAATTATGCTACAAAGTAAATTAGTTTCCTTTATTTTACATGGTTATCGCTTTTTCCAGTTTCTGGAAGCCGGACAACTCTGTCAAACTTTTTGCGTATTATTTATCATCCCAAATAATTAACCTAGAGGATGTTGAACTATATTTAAGTATTTGCGTAATTTATTTGTTTACTTTCTCTCAAATTTCAAAAATGAGTTAGCATCACACTTAGAGGCCCTCTGATAGGATCTGTGAGAACGAACAAAATGTTTAACCAATTGTTTGAATGTGTTTGCAAGAACAGAATAGATCGAAAATGAAATACCGCAGGAGTTAAAATTTTTATTTTATTTTAAGGCGCCGTCAACATCTATGGTCATTTGGAGCACGGAGTCTTCTCACTGCACTGCCGGTCTCCGACAGTGTTCTCTCGTTACCTACAACACAGTTTGAATTTGATAATCCGTTTGATCCATCAACATTAATCCATTAACCATTATAAATCATTAATTTTTCAACCATTTGCTGATTGTTTTTATATTCAGTTTTCTATTTTTTGGACAATATCTTTCCCCCAACCATTATATTTAAACTTGAGTATATATTATCAATAACACACACATCGGTCTACCATTTTTCATTTGAAACGTCTTGAGAAAATTGATTTTAATTAGTTCTGGCGGGGCTGGACGTTAAAGTTTCAAAAGTGCTTTGATGCTATTTAACATTAATAGCAAAAATTCAAAGTTGAAGAGCATTTTGAGTTTCTCTCACTGTTGTTTACAGGAAATGTTAGATCGCGCCAGATTTTGTTAGTTAAAATCCATCCGACACATTTTCGATTGTAGGGGTGTTGTAGAACTAAAACTGATCAAGCTGCATCAATTAAAAATAAAAGAAAAATAATGAATCTGCTTTTGAAAGCTTTTAATGAAAATGATTCCTTTAAGAAATTGGATTTTTAATTTGATAATTAATCATGATTTCATTCTCTTTTCTAAATTTTAGAAAAGAGGGATTAATAAAACATTTCTTGTAAAAGAACAATGATTAATGATTAAACGTAAATTATCATCGTTGTTTTGTTTATAATTTCAATTCATAAAAACTGAAGGTCTATTACTGTACGAAAAGGTCGATTATTTTTGTTTTAAATTTTTGAGGGGATGAGATTTATATGAATTCACGTTATCATGTCAGGGTTATTGGTAGATTTATTTGTATTTATGTCCTCGAAAAATGAAAATTCTAAAGAATGCATTATATTAAAAAAGTGTTTGCATTTAATTAGTTTAGAGCTAAAGTAAAGTACGGAATGTGCCTGTTGTTGGAACAGATGTTTGACAGAAACAGCTGACTGCCAGATGTTCGTTAATTGCTGACAACCTGTTGGTCCAAAAAAAAATTGTTTATTTTGCAAATTAATAAATAAGTTTTTACTAAAATATAAATTTTTAAACATGTGAAGTAAAAAATTTTAGATTATGAATTTCTCTTTATTTTTTATTTTTTTTTTTAAATTATGCCATGCAAATATGAACAAAATGACTCAATAATTTTGCAGAATATTTATTAGCCTTCAGTATTAAGTAGATAGCGCAATTATATATGCCATAATTAAAAGTAGCCTTCACTGAAAGCTTTATCGTCATAATGCAATTCCCAGTGGACAGGGGCTAAAACCCCAAATATCAAATACATCGAAAAGAAAAATTTCACTTTCTTGAAAGAGTAAGAAATTTTTTGGAAATCTAATGTGATTACACTTTTATTGGACTGATTTTCTCAAACTTGGAATTTTGACTAAGCGTTTAGTTATTATTAGTATTTCTCCAAATATAGGTGGGAAGATAGCAGAGATTGTATTCATTAGTTTTTAGGACAGAAAAGCTGTACCGTTGTAGACCCCGCTACAATTCGGTCAATACTAACAAAAGTAAAAATTGTTAGATATTACCGCTTAGAGATAAAAATTGTTTCAGATAGGTAATCTAACAGATTTATAAAACTCCAATAAGCATTTCAAGTTTAATGAAAATCTTGAGAGCCGTTTTGGGGAAAAAAGGTAGAAATCCCAGTGAACTCGAACCTTGCAATTAATCTATTTTTCTTCACGCTTGTAATTTTGAAACACTCACACTGCTTTCTCTTATTCCTCTAAATACAGTTTAGATGATTAGATTAGATTGTTATAGGGGATTATTGCACTGAGACCTGAAAGATCTATTGTGCCCTCCGGAGCCTTCTCAGTGCACTGCTGGCATCCGAGCAGTGTTCTCTAGCCTGCTCAACACCGGACAGTGAGCTGTAGAGGCTCCTTGGAAGAGAAAATCTAAGACAGCATGATGGATTCGAACCCGGGATCTCCGCATTGCTAGTCCAGCGCGCTACCACTGAGCTAATCTTTTCCTTCTCCCTTGGCTTACGCTAATTAACTAGGGACGGAGACTCCAGTTTCTGTACTGTATTTGTACTTTCCTGTAAAGGGTAGCTTAAGTATATTGTGTACTGTTCTGACGACGTGCATGGAGTACTGAGCTGTGGTAAATCCGTTGGATCGCTACTCCCCAAGTAACTCATGCAGCGATACCCTCTAGCAGGCATAAATACAGTTAATAAAGTGACAAATTTTCTTTAAATTTCAAATTTTGCTCATTTGTACCAACTTAAATATAAAGGTGGTAAGTGGACAAGTGCCAACCTAACAACGTGGAAGGTAGAGAGCGCCAGTGATATTCAACAAACCACATTTGAATTTTAACGTCTCAGATACCGCAGATCCACCTAAAAACAGTTTTTTCAGAAACATGTTACAAATAAAAGTGATAGGTTTATATTTGTGCAGTTAGTATTCCAAGTTTAAAGCAAAACGTTATAATCGTTTTCGAGTAAATTCTAGCAGTGTTTCAAATGTATATTAATATTATAGATGGCCGAAAACTTTGCCTCAGATGCGGTTGTAATAGTTAGTTCGAGTCTGGGTTGGTAACACAGACATACGTAAACTGACACAGACCGTTCGCTAAATACATTTTTTTCTCGTACTCAGGGAATTATGTATTTCCGGTGAAAATTCATTTTCGCAACTTTGACATGATCGCAATACGTTCTCTTACTACGAGGAGCAACAAGAAGAACAAAAATGAAAAAAAATCTGTCAAATCGCGCTTCCGGGTGAAGATATTGATCTTAAACCTTCGGGACGAAGCTACTGATCGGGATATCAGTTTGAGTTTCCCTCAAGTTTTGATTTTTAAAATATTTTATACATGTTTGGAAATTGAGATCATCGAAAACACAAGGTGCCCGAAGTTAGATCGATTTTTTTTTTAGGCGAACGGTAAATGAAGAAACATTCACAGTGAACCTAACTTCTCTATTACATTTAGATCACACCACAAGATTTGGATCTAAAATGTTAACCAGATGTGCGGCTTTACTCAAAGCTTTTTTTTCTCTTATCAAGCCATAGAAGAAAGTTACCTATGTTCGATATCGAGTTTTCACCGGAAATACTCGTTTTGTGGCTCCCGGAGTCTGAAAAATTGGTTTTAAGAAATAGTTCTGAATGTGTTTGTGTATGGGGGGGGGGAGGAGGTCAGCATAACACAAAAACGGAAAACCGCAGAAAGTTTAAACTGAATGAAATTTTTAGTTTTTTTTTTTGCAATTTTCTCAATAAAACAGCTCCAACGGTTTTCTTTAAACTTGGTATATATCAATTAGACATGAAAAGCTACAACTTTGATTAACAGTTTTGCTGGAAAATTCATTTAAGAGAGTTTCTTGGTATATGAATATCAGTCTATTTTAGGAACCTATCCTCCATATCATATTAATAAGGATTTTAATTTGGTGCCCCCAAAATTCCGAGTTGAAGAAAATTGTTTAGCGGAACTGCCACTTTTTTACTTTCTCTTACCTCTAGCAAGATCGTGCCAGATTTTCGAAATTGAGTTTTCACCATCAATCAAGTTTCAGCATCTTAAGAAACATAAAACATTTTTAGCAAATGGTCTCATGTGTCTGTATGTGTTAACAGAATATCTCAAAAACGAAAATTGCAGGAAGCCGAAAATTGGTAATCCATTTAGGCATCACCATTACATCAGACACGAACATTTCTGACAAATTCCATCAATCGGAAGTGCAACTTTACTGAATTTTTTTTTTTTTTTTGTACTTTTTACTTTTTCGTAATTTGCTCGAAATCGGCTTCAACGATTTTCTGTAAACTTCGTACACTATCTACACACATAAATCCTCGTCACTTTTATTTGTAACGTTTTCATGGGAAAATAAATTTTTGATGGATTCTGGGGTCCTTTCCTCTAAAATACCACTTTAGTATAATATAACGGTTTTTCCACCTACATAATATTAACATACATAAGAAGCATTGATAGAATTGTAATTTTTGAAGAAAATCGGTTCACCGGAAGTGCGATTTTACAGAATGGGTTCTGAGTTTCTGATTTTTTTCTATAATTTCTTTTAATGGTGTGCTAACTTCACAGATGAAAAACTTATTACTTTTATTAGAAACATATTCCCAGCAAAATTGATTTTTAGAGGGTTATAGGGGAAGAATAGCGCAAGGTTTTCGCTTATTTTCCTCCATTAGTGTTATGTCTTTTTTATTCTCCTATTTTGGGATAGCGCACATATTACTGAGAAACTAGAGATAACAGACACTAAATATTGTTCTTCACTAATAATAAGTTCCAATAAAATGGGGTGAGAGAAAGTTGTGTGTATGTACCCCCCAGAATTTGTTTCCCTCATTAACATTCGGCAGCACATTTTCAGTATTTGAAATTTAGAACTGGCTGTTACCCGTACAAATAAATAATAAATCCAAACTATGTAAATTATTGTGACAGAAAATTGTATATGAAGTTGCACACTATACTTTTTGTTTTGTAAGCTTATATATAAAAAAATCTCAGTGGGTGTACAAAGAAATAGATATGATGTCAGAGCTGTGTGATCTCACTTCATAACTATCCCCACTATTTAGTTTCAAGATAACTCTGGCAACATATTTATTTATAAATTACAAATTGTCTGTATATACTTATTGTTTTGTTTTGAATTTCGATTATATATTTGAATCTTACTTGGAGTTTTGAAGAAAGTAAAGAAATTATTCTAATAATGATTTTACTTTTAATTTTATCCATTACCGATGATAAAATTACAAAAGTTTATTATTAATAATAAACCTCTATGATTTTATGAATGTCAGCCATTTATCTATCGACGTATACAAAAAAAAAAAATTTCTATGAATTTCCATATTTTATTATTTGCAGAATGCCGAAAGTTGCCAGTGAAAAGCGAAGTGAAAAATCCTCCGGCTGGGGAAATGGACAGTTATTTGGAACTGAAGCGACTGAAAACACTTTTCAGGGTGCTGGATTCAAAGATAAGGAAAAAGCTTTAGAAACTATAAGGTAAAGCGATAACTTATTCTTTAGCCGTTGCGATATAAATTTTTTAGTTGATGGAGGGGGTATCATTTTCATTGTCAATTTTTTGAAAAAATAGAACATTACTTCTATGATAGCCTGCCTGCTACATTTTGTGCAAACTGGTCATCAATCTGGCTTTGCTTTACCATCAGCATGTCTTGACAAGCGTGATGAGATCACTTTGCACAGTATAAATCTCTTAATAATTTGTAGATACTGGATCATAAAATGATGCAAAGGGTTATCACGGAAAAAGAGTCGTTGATGAAAAAAGACGAGATGATTTTTACTTTCTCTCATTCTGTTATAGGAGGATGTATTATAAATACATATTAAGAGATCCCCTAACTACGAAAAAATGTTTTTAATGAATAATCTTTATTCGTATTGAGTGTGTGCGTGAGAGAATATAAATATCTCAAAAACGAAAAATTCCAAGTTTCTTATGAAAAATATCTAATTACAAATATTAAAGAAGTGCAGTAAGAGAAAGTCGTGAGAATGTTTCACAGCAGATAATATAAGTTTGAGGCTAGAGTGTATAGCGCCATTAACCCACTACCAATTAAAAGAAAGCATGTATGAAACATCCAATTTGAAAAGAAGCGCAACTTTTTGTGGTTCGTTCAAGTTAGAAGCTTGGCCAAGGTTTGTTTTTGTAGTCTCATGGCTGTCTATGGTATACCTCCATTTGTCTGTACTATTGATGATCGACTTTCCACAATATTAGCTGCAAATTGATGCGACATATTGCTTTCAACTATAAGTTAATTTGCCAAAATTTTTGTATGATAATACAAGCGACGACTTAAATACACTTTAAAAATATAAAAATCATAGTGATTAATTTTTGTTGTTATTGTTTCAGATTGTTGAAGGGTCGAGACACTACCTATCAGTATCAAATCATAAATTCCATGTATAATCGGGGTAAGGTAAGTCCAGCATTGAATACTCAAGACAAACGTTCAGATTTTGAATAATTATGGAACAGCAGAGTATATGATGCGTTTATTATAAAAATAGAAATTATTATCTTTTTTAATAATTTGTAGGTTATCTTAAAGAGAACTACCGATAAAGAAAAACGAAAGAATCTTGCTGAAGCTATAGAAACCTTTGAAGAATGGATAGAAGATTATAAGACAAATTCAAGAAATAAAGAAAACTTCAGTTACCTACCGTTGGAACTGATTGAAGAATATCAACCGCTGGCCATAAAATATGGGGTACAAGAAGATGATTTTCTAAAAGCCTACAAAGATGTTGAGGGTGATCTGAAAAAGTTGCGTACAAAGAAAGTTGAAGGAAAAGAGATTACTTGGGATATTGAGAGAAACGACAGGTTAGCTTTTTTATTTTTTATTTTATTGTTTATTTTGTAAATAAATTTTAAGGTGTAGATTATTTTTAGACTTTTAAGGCATATTTAAGAAATTAACTGGGATATGCCTGTTTTTTTCCGGTAATGATCGTTGTACAAAGTAATTATAAGAACTTTATCTGTGATTTTAG
This sequence comes from Triatoma infestans, assembly GCA_011037195.1. Taxonomy (NCBI): domain Eukaryota; kingdom Metazoa; phylum Arthropoda; class Insecta; order Hemiptera; family Reduviidae; genus Triatoma; species Triatoma infestans. The sequence goes on along the minus strand of JAAEAF010002444.1, from coordinate 149,846 downwards.
ACATGATTATTTCTTTCTCTATTATTGACAATAAAAGAGCAGATTTTTATGCTCCCTTTTGGGTCTTTAAAAAAAACTAAATCGTTTTTTTGTTGGGAACATTTCCAACTTAGAGTACCACTTTCAGATCTATTCTTTAAGAAATTTTATGATCTAGTAGGTTCTCTGGAGATATTCCCTCCTCTACCCCAAGAGGTATCTGGACTTCTAAGCCTGGTCGAGATGATGATAGTATCTCAATGTTAACAACATCAGAAAAAGTACTGGAGTCTTCTCCACCACACCACAGAGTCAGCAAGCGCTGCCGCGTTTTCTAGGCCCACTTTTTTCGGATACCCTCTGAGGAAACTTGCTAGCCCATGAGTTGTTTTGCTCAGAACGATGCACGCCTCTGATCTCTTCCCAGTAGATGTCCGTAGAAGTCTTAGCCAGCCTCAGTTCTAGGGATGATTCTCTTCTCATTCCTAAGTTCTTCTTGAAGAGATTGCTCGCTTTATCAATGTTTTGGCTTCATGAAGGAGTTTTTATATCTTTCCTCGCCAGACTTTCGGCCATCTCATTACGTTCTACAGTAACATGCCCTAGCACCAAAAAGACCTTGATTCTTGTTATGTCTGACCAGATCATTAAGTTTGCCGGGGATTCTCAACCATTTGTTGAGCTTAGTGCTTTAATAGTTGTTTGGCTGTCGGGCCAAACAATATTCTGATTTCTATAGACCCTCTTGAGGTTGAACCGGACGCATTTTTCACTTGAAGATGAGGGGAAACTAGCCTTTTGATTCGGTGTGTCTAGTTCTACCCCATATACGCCGCCCGTCCGTTAGTAGTCCTCGACCCAGGAAAAGTAGATATGCCGCACACAAAGTAAACATTAGTTTGACTATATGAATTCACATTAAATTCCATTAGTTCTTCGTTGACTACTGAAATATTGTATTCAGTAGAGTTAAGGTAAAGAAGTAGCTACTTTGGGAGGGGGGTGGACAGCCATTCCTTCAGGAATGTTGATGTTTCTCTAGGTATCCCAGTCTATTAACGCAGTCACCCTTGTTGCATTGGGAAGGGGTGGACAGTCACTCCTTCAAGGATGTTGACGACGTTTCTCTAGGTATCCCACTCTAATAACACCAGTCACACTTATATTGGGAGAGGGTGGACGACACTCCTTCAGGGATGTTGACGTTTCTCTAGGTATCACCGTCTGTTAACCCAGTCACCCTTGTATTGGGAGGGGGTGGACAGTCACTCCTTCAGGGATGTTGACATTTCTCTAGGTATCCCACTCTATTAACACCAGTCACACTTATATTGGGAGTGGGTAGATGAGTCTATAAACTCAGAAAAAAAAAAAAATCACGAAAAAGTCAAACATTGAAAATTTATCAATCATGTGATTTATTTATTTCTTATTAAAAACAACCCATATATTTTTCTTAATTAATATTTATTACTTTTTACCGCCATCTAGCTCACATATTATTATCACACCGACATACACATATTATGGTCTAATTATCACACATTCCCAGTATTAAGGTTTTATTAACTTAGAGGAATACACAGTATTAAGGTTCTATTGACACAGTGACATACTCACTATCAAGGTTTAATGAACACTAACACCAAATTGCTCTTTTAAGACAGCCGTTTCCAATTAATTTTTTTTAATATGTTTCCCATAATTTTTTTTGTGTTGTTCAACCGTAATTAGCTGTAACAAACAGTATGTATCTACACAAGCAAATATAGCCTACCACCATTATTGTTTGAGGTGTTCGGCTATTTCCGTAGGTATTCGGCTTTCATCGGGGTCGGTACACTTTTCACCAAATCACTTTCCCATTTTCAATGTTAAAAAAGAAGTTTAATTAGACCCATAGTTCAGATATTGTTGCTATGGGTGTAATAACTTTATTCTTACTATTTGTTTTGTTTCAAGACTAAAAGAAGTGGCCAAGATTGTCAAAGAGAAAGATTTACCATTTTTTGAAACAGAAGAACCATTGAAAGGACTTCCCACCAAGGAACACACTCATATGATCATGCTCGGCTACAGTTCGGATCAATCAAAAATTAAAAAATGTACCAGTCTTATCAAAGAAAAATTAGAACAGTAATATAAATATTTATAAAACATTCCATTTAATTTTCTCCTGTTGTATGTAAATAGTGGGGAGCTTTAAAAAAGAACGAAATTGGAGTTTTGTTTTTTATTGTAAACATTTTGTCTTTAAAACTTAAGTGTCTTTAAATTTAATGTACTTTATCAATTTCTTCTCTCGATTGTTATTATCGTAGAATCCAATATTTATTATGTTGTATATATTTATTGTATCTTTTTGTCGTGAGATTATTTGTTTATAATGGAAAAAAACTTTATTAACAAAAAAGTACATAAAATACGATTTTATTGTTTCTATTCCTGTTGATTACAGAAATGAAAATGAGACCCATTGTTGATAAGGTGGCGCGATAAAATGAACATTGACCTTTCTCAATATCTGTTGAGACAGACTGTTCTCTAATAATTTTTTCAGCATCACTCAAAAGTCTCGCAAGAAGAGCTCAAATTTTATATGCTGTTTGTATATCAACAGAGCTCTTTACCTAAAACCATAGGAAGGTTTCCATCAAATTCCTTTAACAATTTATTGATTGGATTTTTTCAGTTTACTTTTTTGTGATTCTCTCGCAAGTTTTATAATTTTTTTTCTGGGAAGTTATATTAAAAGGGATTCGGGAGGAGAAGTGGAGGCAGGTTTCCCTCTAAAATGCCGTTTCAATATATGAGAATGTTCATGAGAATTTGGGGGAAACTAGAAAGTTCGAGTTCCCTTCAGAAAATCATTTTTTATTACAATGTCTGTATGAATATAGGCTCAAACTGCTATATAATTGACTGGAAGCTTTATGATGATCTGCGTTCCAACTAGATTCACTTTCCAACTAAAAAAACAAATCAGATGAGTGACCTAAACTCTTAACTAGTTTGTCATCGGTCAAATTCATTCAGTTGGCTGCGAGAACTATGTATATGATTTCGATCTTTAAAAACTAATAAAAGCGCGTTCCAATGAAAATCAAATTAAAATTAATCATAACCAGTCGCATGTTAAACATAAATCAGTTGACAACTAATCAGAAACTGGTTGTTGGAACAAACCTTAAATTGAACGTCCCTCCATCTTATAATATAAAAACCTTTAGTAAAAATTCGTAACTTGAAGAAAAATGTTGAGAACTATGAGAATTTACTGTCATTGTGAATGTTTCACAACAGATACTTGTTATTTTAATTAAAATTATTTCACTTCGAATTTGGTCCAGTGGCTAGCATACTCAAGAATTTTATGGTTCGATTCCTGAGAGATCAAACAAAGTGTTGATCCAGCATCGTTAGAAGAATTTGGAAGCTGCAGTTCGTAATGAAAACCAAAACTAAACGGCAGAGGGATCCGCAGCATACCACCACATGCCTACGCCATCTAATAAAGATAGCCGTCCGGAGATGTTGCATTCAAGGTATTAGGTATAATTAATAATCCCATAATACTTTGTTACATTTTCAGTTTTTACTGCAATGGTTTTGGGGGTGTTAAGTCTTGTCGGTTCCTGAGGCATCCCATATCGATTGCTGTATAATCTCAGTGAAGTTGTAGACTGTATCGTCGAGCTGCTTAGAGTTTTTTGTGGTAGGTTGTGTGACATTATTCCGCTTGAAATGTGGCGGGAGATTTAATGGATGGTGGTGCCTTGGTGGAATGAAGAAGAGGGATTCCATCGGAGTTACTAAGTGTAAGAGACTTGATGAAAAAGAATGTATGTACAGATTGTTATATAGTGTATGACCATACCTACTTTATTTAAATCCTAGATGTTAATTATGTTATATAAGGCAATTTGTATACGATTTTATATTATTTCCTTTAAAAAGTATTGAATAGTTATTACCATGATATATTAGAAAGATCTTTTGTCTCTTGACGGTCTTGTCACAACCTTGATTTCTTTTATTATTCCTTTTAATTGTATTTATTTGATCTGTTCATAAATTGATGTTCTAATATGTTTAAAAATCATTGTGTCATATAAAACTTACAGATGAGTGAGAGGTTTTTGTCGAGTAGATTTTGAAATTCGCTCCAATCGATGGGTCCATTTATGAATGTTTCTTTGTAAGGTTTCGATATAGTCTGGTATCCACAGTCTGGCAAGTAGTCAGAGAACGGCTCATGTAAGTTGTAGAATTCATGATGATTGTGGAAATTCGGAAAGTGATCAAGTAGTCTAGGAGGTCAGGGAGACAAGATCGCGAACAGCATAATGGGGCTTCAGGAGAGGAAATTTGAGTAAGTGGGTTGGATATTGGGGAACAGAGCATATTGCTCTGGGATTGTGGGTACAACTTTGAGAAGTTGTTTAATAAGTCGTCTTCATCTTATTCTTCAACTTCTTACACTATCTACACACTTGAATACCTATGACTTTTATTTGAAACATTTTATCGGGAAAATTTATTTGCGTGGGCTTGTGAGGGAGCTTTATGCTTTACTCTAAAATAACATCTAATATATAGGGTTTTACCGTTACATATTATTAGTACACATTAGAAGCACTGATAGAATTTCAAATTTGAAGCAAATCGGTACACCAGAAGTGGGAAAATTGGTTAACCGAATTTACAGAATAGGTTTTTGAGTTTCGTTTTCCTCGAAAACGGTCACAACGATTTTCTTTGAACTTGGAATGCTTGCTATATAGAGAGAAACGTATCACTTTTATTTGAAACATTTTTCTAAAAAAAAAAATATTTTAGAGGAGCATTGCGGTCTGTCAGTTAGATTAAATTTTCACGAGCTTTTTTGGTTTTGACATAGAGCGCTCTGCATAAAGGCGCTCAGCTATTCAAGTCAAATACCTGGGTGGGTATTTTATAGCCAGCCCAACTAAACATTGTAACGTAGCAATTTTAAAGAAAATGTATTGATTAAATTGTATTAATTAGAGTAAGAGAAAGTAGTGTATTTCGCATAAGATGTTTAATACTTTTAAGTTTTGCTATCTGGTAGTTATTTTTGGAACTAATAATTTTTAGCGCACACAAATTCCATTACTTTTATATTCAAGGGTAATACAATATAAATTCTAGTCACTCTTTATTTATATTTCTCCTGTAAAATGAGTGCTATTATGAAAGCTTTTAAATATCACATTTAGTCACTGCAAGTAAAATGAAATGCATTAAAACAATTTTTTTACCTACAACTAATCCGCAGATCACTTCATTTGTAAGTTAAATATCATTAATAAAAGGTTAAATGAATTATTATTATAACCATGCCATTCTTGAGTGCCTTGAATCGTATTTAGGAGCTTTGAATTACCAGTTTTTTACTCAATTCTGTACGCGAGTCGCGATAATACTTTGGGATAGCTACTTTGATAAGACTTGTCCCAGAAATTGACTTAAATGTTGAAGTGGAATTCATAAAGTATTTGCTAGTTTCTGCTATGTTGAGTTTAGACGCAAAATATCTTTCATAAGCTACATACTGAAAATGTATTGTATCATATTACACTTTTTTTCTCTCAATCCCTGGAAATTGAATGTTCGAAGAGGAATGGCTATAAAATCAGATACTGTGACCTAAAGATCTACTCGGAATCCCCCTGGTTTGACTCTATGTCGTCTGTAAAGGACAAATGTTAAAGGGCACGTTAATAAATATATGTGATAGTAAGTTACCGTTTGCAAATGGGTTTCCTAAACCCATTCACTTAAAATTCACTTCACCGAGTTAAAATGAAGAGAGACCTTCATAAGTTCAAATAAAAAAGAAATATGCATAAAGTTCAAATAAAGAAATTTTTTACACGATTAAATATATTTACAATTTTTTTACACAAAAAAGACAAAATCTACGAGTCTTTTACGAATTACTATAACTGCAACAAACAGTCCAGACAATTACAGAATTACGTTCACTAACTAGATTCTTCAATAGCATTGATTTATTATTATTTTAATTTTAATTTATTTACAAACAAACATACAGTTAAAAAAAAATCTTATAATTAAATAAAATATATTAGATTATTCAATTTAAAGCAGATACCTGATACATAAACAGGAAAACTTATTTTATTTATAGAAATGTCTGTAATAAGAAAGGAAAAAAGGTGAGGACAGTGGTAATTGAAAAAGACTTTAAAATAAAATGTAGAAATACAATGGTACTCAGCCTAGCAAGGCCATGGTTTGCAAAACATTAACGTCTTCAGATTGAGAACACAATCATGAATCGTTTATAAAAACCGATATTTCGCCAGTAGGCTTCTTCGAAGTGTGATGGTTGTTTAAATAATTTTTGGCTGACACAAACACTCTTAGTGATAGCCAACAATTTAAGCAAATAACTCCACTGAAAAAACTTAGTATAGTATGAATTGGAACGTCGAATTAACAAGATCTTGTTCTTAACAACCATAATTCTTCTGGTTTCGGTTAATTTATCCCATAATCAGAGTTTGATTTATCTCAAGATTATAGTAGAGATGTTTGCTATCACTCTTCTAAAAGTTTCTGTTATGTAATGATTGTCAGAAACTTTAAAAAGTGAAAATCAATTTTACTAGTCAAAAACCTGATAAACCAGACCTCTAAAGATGTATGAAAACCTTCCGAAACTGGGCAGAATAAATTTTAATGGTTTGTATAAAATGAATAGTATAGTTTCTCTGTTTGCCTCTATAGCAACAAAAAATGAGGAGAGATTAAGTAATGGTGTAAAGTACTGCGCATGAAGTACCATTAAAACACGGCAAATCTTATCAGCTGATTTCAATATTTCTGGAGGGATAGCAGAAAAAATTGTACTAATGAGTTATTTTGTTGGCTGAATGGCTTCATGTCGATGACGAAACGAGAACTCTTAAAATTTCCAAGGAGGAGTTTCGAGACCAATCAAACCAATCAAACAGAATCAAATCGAATTACTTTTCACTCAAAAGCATACGTCCAATGTACAACTGGATACAACAAAATAAAAACCCCAAATAAAGATGGATTAGCTCAGTGGTAGCGCGCTGGACTAACAACAACATAGAACAAGGAAAATTAGCATACAAACTTCTTTTAAAGCCCTCAACATTCCTAATCCATATATACTAAAATAAAAATCTAAAAAATATTAATTCAAAAAGGAAACTTCTAGATAAGTTTCTCTTCTTAATTTACAACAAATTTCAATAAAGAAACTATTCACTGAGAATATAATATAACCATAGGAAAAACAAATAGCGTGGGAAGTAAGTCTATTTACTGAAAATACTTTCCAAAATATACCTAATTTTTCCTTAACCAAAATTATGTACTTTTTTCATGCTTACTAACCTTTATCATTTACGAAACATAAATTTTAGTTTTTCTTGCTTGAATATTTCTTACAAAGAAAATGCATTTATGAAAATTGGTTTCTAAACTGATTGTGCTATATTATTACCAAAATTTATGCTAATTTCATTACCAATGGACAGATAACAACAACGTCCAAATTTGTTTTGGAAATTATATGGGCGATAACAACCACAGCAAACTTTCCAAAAAAGTAAAGTTAGATCTAATGAATATTTGGAGATTTACCTTCCGAATGAACATTTATAGAATAATCTTTTCCAACTTTTTAGGGCTTTTAACAATCCCCTGGGAGTTAGCACATATTTCTAATTCTTATTTCAAGTAATAATATTTTGATCCATTTCTTGTCAAATAGTTGCGATTATAAGTTTCTTTTTCGACAGCAGTGCTTTTAAGACAGTTTCATACAGTTTTTCAAGACAGTGCCATAAACAGTTTCTGGTAAGAGTTGACTATTTCAAATTCCAAAAGTCAACATTAAAAAAAGGAATAAAGTAACATTAAAAAAAAAGATTGTAAACTTAGCATTCTTTTCTCTAAGAAAGATGCTAAACCGTGACTAAAACATTAAACTTGTTAAGCAAAATGAAAAAGAAACCAATACAATATGGACAAAATCTCAGTTCTCCATTTCCTGAAAAAAAATTTCAAAGATTCCTGAACATTAAGCAACATCTGGAAACCGACTTTCTCCTGCGATATGAGAGATTATGACATCAATCATAATTTAAGTGATACAATCTTAAATAAACTTTACTAACTACTTAGCGAAAATCCCAAACCATATTTCCAAAAAATAATAAACCTACTTAATCCATTAAAACACCATCATATAATTTTTGCATTTTTGTTATGTATTTATTTATGTGTATGTATTTTACTTAATTTTTGTTAATAACACCAAATTTATTAGGGGTTAACAGTTTGTCTTAGATTTTTCTTGAAAATTAATATATATATATCCTTCAAAAATAGACTTGAATTTTTTTTTTTCATTTTACGCTCGGAAAATCCAGAAATACACAAACCCGAGAGTGATTTTGTTGTTGTTGTTTTTGTATTTTTCAAATTCTCCCACAACAATGACTAACTACGATTATATCTATTGCCCCATCCTCGTTTATGTACATCTTTATATTCATCCATCGCTCTTCTTCTGGCTAAAAGTTCCGGATCGTCTTCTTCTTCTAAGAGTTCACTTTCTTTTGATTCCTTTTCTTCCTCAGCTGCGTGACTTGATCCTTGATTAGCCAAGTCTTGAAGAGTGTTAGCAGCTTTGCCTGGTTCTGGAAAGCTAAAAACCATATAAAAAAAAAAATTAAGAGCCAGTTGTGAAACCTAAGACAGGTTCTAAAAACTTCAGATATACAAGGAATTAAGGAAACTCAAGTTTCAAAATTTGGGATTTTGGCGGAAAAGATGTAATAATTATCGAGTAAGGAAAGAAGAAACAAAGACACGACTCTCTCTTACTGCTAATAATTCCAATCTAACAATGATCAAATTTTGTTTCAAAGTTGGAATTTTTACTAAAAATTTGGTTACTAATATTTGGTGAATAGCCTCTTCCCTTTGGAAGAACTGAACTAACCACTTCTTCAAAGAACTTGATTTCTTGCGGTTGCACAACATGAACTACTATAGACAACTGTTGTTGGCAACTACTTATACTGTTTTTATTTTGTTATACCCTCTGCAATCTCCTTGCTCATCACTCTAGATGCTCAGTCACATTCACATCAAAGGAGGACATAAAGGATTTGACTTTGTATCCATTCCATATATAAATACGTCCCCATTACTAAAACTAAAACATACGTGCAATATATTGAACTAGCGTTCTAGAAGAAAGCCTAATAACGCCACGCTATTGGTCAGTATATTCGCCTTTGGTGCGAGTACTAGGGCAAGGTGGAAAGTTCTCGGCCTGGCCAATAGATGGCACTGCTATAAATGAAATTACTATTTTGTAATGCTGGCACACTTGTTGCAAAAGTAAGTACCAAATGTGAATTGATCAGACAAATAGTTTGTTTAAAGTAAGTGTGTTTGTTTTTGAAAAATGAATAAATCTGAATACCGTTCCGTCATAAAATTCTTCGTTTTAAATGGTTTATCGTCTACAGATATTCAAGCAAAGTTGGTGAAAGTGTATAAGACGTCTGCCCCGTCGATATCAACAGTAAAAAAATGGGCAGCTGATTTCAAACGTAGTCGTACATCGATTGAAGGTGATCCACATGAAGGACAAAAACTGCCACTACCGAAAAAATATCGAGAAGATATACAATAAGGTTCTAGATGATCGACGATTAAAGGTGTATGAGATAGGCTGTAGGCATCTAAAAAGAAAGGGTACTGCACATTTTACACGGCGAACTCAGTATTAGAAAGCTTTGTGCATGATGGGTGCCCATTTGTTACATGTTGATCACAAACAAATGAGGAATCGAGTTTCCCAGCAATGTTTGTGCCGTTTTAAGAAGAATCCAACCGATTTTCTGCGCCGATTTGTTACGACGGATGAAACGTGGGTTCACCACTTTACACCTGAGTCTAAACAACAGTCCAAGCAGTGGGTAGAGGCCGGTGGCTCTGCATCGAAGAAAGCAAAGACAACTGCATCGGCTGGAAAGTTTACGGCTAGTGTTTTTTGGGATTCCCCAGGGAATTGTCTTCTTGCCAAAGGGTCAAACAATTAATGGGGAATACTGCACACATCTTCTTGCCTAGCTAGATGAAAAAATTAGCGAGAAAAGGCCTGACTGCAAAAAAAAAATCCTCTTTCACCAGGACAATGCACCCGCCCTCAAAGGCGCTTTATTAATGGGAAAATTGAGGGATTTGATGTATGAATGCTCTCTATTCGCAAGATTTGACTCCCTCTGACTTTCATCTATTCCCAAACATTAAGAAATTTGTGGCTGGAAAATGTTTTGAGTCAAATGAAGAGATGACTGCAGCGGAAAATGGATATTTTTGAAGACCTTCCAGAATTGCAGAATCAAGTTATTGGAGAAACGTTGGACAAAATGTATTGAACTAAAGGGAGACTATATTGAAAAATAAATTCATTTTTAAAATAAAAAAATTCATTTTCACCACTACACCGAGAACTTTTCACCTTGCTCACGTATACAGGGTTCGAATCCCGTAAGGCCAAAGACGTGTTGACCCAGCAGCTTGAAAAAAAAAGTGAGAAGCTACAGTCAGCAACGAACCTTGGTAGCGAAGCCATAATTAGACGACGATAGAAATCGCGACATACTCCCCCCACACACACATACCAACCGAGTTGCAAGCCTTGGTCTATCATGGGCTGCTGCGCCAAATGTTTTATGAATATATAACCCGTAGACTAGCAACTTCTTCCGGAATTTTGGCATTCCTGTGGGATCCCACTAAACACTTCCCAATGCAATACACTGCGGATCTGCAGAAGTAGTTGGGCTTGGCAACCAAAGGCAAAATACTACTTTCCATCAACCAATGCGCAAACACTCACTCTTTAGACATTCTATGACATCCAAAGGAAACCCAATAGATCTTTTAGACTGGTGTGAGCACTTCCTCTAAACACCTAACATATATTTGTATATGTAGCCATTCATATATTGGTAAAACTGTTGGAATTATTTTCAATAAAATCGTAATAAAACTGAAACGCTATTCAATAAAATGGTACATTAGTCAAAATAAACTTTTGATTTATTGATGTTTAACCCTTGCATATTGTTTAAACCTTGCATATTTTCTAATTTTACCTCGCCTCTACTCAAAAACATAAAGATCAATTTGTAAAAACTTATTTTTCTAGTTAAAAGACAATCTTTATTCCGGGCTAATGTATACTAGCATAATATTAGCACTTCAGAAAAGTTGAAAAAAAAAAAATCTGAAATGAAAACAAACGAATTTACTGCAATCACCACAATTTTATTAGAAAGATTATCTTCAAACCCGGTTACCAGATCTATATAGGTCTTAAAGTATAATACAAATGATCGGATCCTAAAAGAAATCCCTCAATTTCCCTGGAAAACTGTCTCAAATAGTCATGCACTAAAATATACGTTTAGAGTATACAACGAAATAAAAAAATTCGTTGATGATATTTAAAAAATCAGAAAACTGAAAATTTGTAGCATAGTGGTAATTTCAGTTTAAGAATTGTGGAAGAAATTCCTTTATTACCATCTGGAGCAAACCCAAAGAGAAAAGATCTTTTTCGATCTGAGAGTACTTTAAAAATACTTTGTTATAATTAGCTGAACGGAAACTACTTACATTCCTTCTTTAACTCTTTTGTCGTAGAATTCCTGAACGGTCATAGTGGGCAATGAAGGATATCCAGCACCGAATACTGCTTTCTGTAGCTGATCTTTTGTGATAATCACTGGCGTAAGTGGTTTAGGTGGCTTTATCCTTCTTTTCGTTTCTTCAGCACCAACCAGAGTATCATTCTGTACTTAAAGTAGGAAGATGACTACATAAAAAACCAATGACTACACAAAAAACCATAAATTTGCGTATTCACAGAAATATTATCATTTTTTCCTTTTTATTAAATTAAACTTGTTTATACTTTACGTACCTTGCCAGCACTTCTAATATGTGCTAATATGACTTTCTCTGATTGTAAACAGTCAAGTTCCTCTTCCGCTTTTGCCACATATAGTTTAATTAACTTCATATAATATTCCCGTTTAATATCTTCATCCACAGTTGGTGATTTTATAGCTTCAGATAGTTCTTTAAGTTCTTCCTCTAATGCTTTCTCTTCTTTATATCTTTGTATTTTAGTTGCTCTGTTTCTAGCCGCAGACATTATATCAAAATTACAAGAATGTGGACGATTTGCTGCGTTTGCCAATTTTTCTTCATCTATTTCAACTGGTGGTGGTATAACTACTCTCGACAGGCCATAGTCATTGCATCTTTGTAAAAAATCTCTGAAGTAAGTGTCACTTGTTTCTACTACTTCCATTCTATTTGTATTACTAGTTAGTTTTAGTGTAAGCATACCTAACAAAGCGGGAAGCAGGAAAAGGCGCAGATTTTCAGTTTCTACCTCTTCTACAGCTTCATTTGTGCTGAAAACTCCTGCTATTGAGGTTAGTCTGGTTGCATCTTCGAGCAATCTCATGGCAGTCTTCACTTTAGTCTGTTCAATGAAATTTATCAAGTATTTACTTTATAGATAAGTGTATAATAAGAATATAACATATAACCCAAAGATTTCCAATGCAGGATTTTACTGACCTGAATGTTAAGACTATTTGTTGGTTCATCACAATTGTTTATAATATGAAACAAGGCAAATCCTTCTTCAAAAATATCAGACAATTTTCTTTCATCAATTGCTGGAGATGCCATTTGTGAAGCTTTCGTCTATTTAGCTAAGGAAATCACTAAAGGAAGGTTACCAGAGAACAGGTACGATATCCGTGTGGAGAAAGTATTTTGATCACGATAACAAATCACCAAGGTTGATTTAATTATGTTTCCAGGCAGAGCGTTATTTTCATTAAAAATCATAGGATTTTATCTTCTACTAAAAACCAGACTTCAGTTTTATTTTAAAAAATATAAGCCTCATAAAATAAGCCAACTTCTTGTTTCAAGTTTTTTTGTAGATCAGTTAAATAAGTCATTCCTTTCATGTATGTAAGAGGACCCCAGAAACATTTTTTTTTTTGCCAATAGTGAAAATACGATTCAAAAACGAAAGTATTCGATAAAGATCAGTTGTTTGGAAGTGCAACTGTTTTTGATCGCTTCGTCCCAATATTGAACTGTTTTCTCGATAATACTTGATTTTCTTGAAAAATTGGTATTGATTTCTTTTATTTTATTGATTGGGATATACAAGGCCATTTATTATTCAATCACTTCTTTTTAGAAATATACTGCAGAGTCTTTTAGAAGAGTCAATTGATTTAACTTTATAAGGCCACACACTGTGTAGTAATGTTAGTATTATTGCAAGTAAAATAGCAATTTCCGGGATCGTTCTGTGTCAACCCCAAATTCCAACACAAATAATATATAGTAACTCACCTTTCAGAAAATGCACCACACTTCTATACCTCATAACGTGGGGTCGGTCATAGAGGTAGCTTATTATTTTGAGGTGATGTGCACTACAACCATAAAAGGGCTATTGTACGCTCCTTTAGTGCCAACATCAGACCCCTCAATCTACACCAGAAATCCTATTACTAGGAAGGTATGTCCTCCCACCAGAAACAGCTCCTACATCTAGGCGTCAAACTTTCTTTGGAAAATTCTATCGCAGTTACAACGCAATAATGACGATACGCAATTATTGTGTGAAGTGTATGCTGACCTCTGATTTGCTCAAATTGGTGATTCTCAGTACCCACAGGTATTTAAATCCCTACGGGAAACTGATTAACTTGCATTAACGTGCCATAAAAATTGTTCTTACACTTTTACTACTCTCAATTTCCAAGAGAGTAAAAGATACGAACGCAATGTTTCTTCTTATAGCACAGCATAAGAGAAGGCAACAATATTACTAAATTAGCTATTTGTATTACTTGAGTTCTGTTTGAATAAACAGTTTGACTAAGTTAGTTGGTGGTATAATGGGTTTGAGAAGAAGATATATTGGGTTTGTTAGATAAATGAACTAGAAGTAAAGCTGAACACTGTATAATAGGTAAAACAAACTGCCTGGACTTTACACGTAATATTTAACATGGTAGTAAGAGATTTAGAGTGAGTTAAGAGAAAGATAGTTGACGCGTTGTGACTGCTGTATAAACTCTGCAAGACTGTTGGAAGACTCTCCCGTAGCTGTATTCAGACAGATTCTCACACTCTAGCCTGGCCTAAACTAGTAAGTGATCCTGTTAATTTTTATGTCTTTCTCTGCAATTAATCCCTCTCTTCGGATCCTATTACATCATCCTCTATCCTGAAGAAATTTTTCATATGTATGTTTGTAACACATCTGGTTTTGTACGAGTTTGTTGTAGCTAGCTTGGGTTTTTTTGAAGCTAGCGAAGTTGATGAAAACTAGCTATTGTTGCAGAAAGCTAGTGATGATGCTGTTGCGAACTAGCCAGTGATGTTGAAAGCTAGCAATGATGATGACTCTAGCTGAGTTGCAGAAGGCTAGTGATAATGATGTCTTCTTAAGATCTGACTTAAGTGATGACTTAAGTCTTCATAAAGAAAGAAGGAGAGAGAGAAAGAGAATGAATTTATGAGTTTGTAGTCCTTGGCAGTAATTAAAAATATATATATAAGTATAGATCAATATGAAAATCATGAATTAGAATAAACTTTGTAGTAAGAATTGTAGCTGAAAAATAATAATTACTTTCTAGATAATGTGACATTACAATTGTCTTTATGCTACTTCAGGTCACTTCTTGGAGGTAAATATCAATAAAACAAAAATTATCCACTTTCATAAATCAGAGCCAAAAACAATTAAAAAATTCCATTATTTATGCTATGAAATACAATCTGTCTCATCATATATCTATTTGGGCATTTTTTTCTAGCTCTGGCTTATTTTACGAAGCCTCTAAGTTAAATGAGTCTTAAGCGGTTTCGGCAGTTGGGGCCGTAATAGATATCTGTAGAAAAAGTAAAATTAATTCGTGGTCCAGCAGAACTAGACTAAATGATGCGGTTATAGTATGTAGCCTCTTATATGGTGCAGAAGAATGGAGTTTACGTTATCTCACTACTGTTGAAAGAACTCATCTTAAGTTTTACAAACGGTTGTTTAACTTAAACAAAAATACTCTACATTGGATGATGAGGCTAGAATATGGCGTTGTACACTCCAATTACCTCGTTCTAAGGCGAGTACTTAACTGGATTAAAAGAATTCTTTATATGAATAATGACAGGCTTATGGAGATATACTACCTAAAACTCAAAGAGAAACACGAATTAAGGAATCCATTAAATATAAATGGTACACCCAAATAAATGAGTTACTCTTAAAATTCAACAAAAACCATACACTTTCGGAAACTGATCCATAGAAATTTAAAAAAAAATGAGTACAGTTCTGGAAGCCTATGCAAATTTCTTAAAAACTAAAGATTTAGAATTCATAAACCTCCCTAAATATAATTCTATATACCGTCATATTTACGACCAGAACAATGCGTTTCAATTACACGCACAAATAGATATTCCATTGAAAATAATAAAATTAATTTCTCAATTAGATTATCGAGTAAATACCAGATTCAAAAATCTTGTATGTCATTAAATCTAATGAGATGTGTATGATTTGTAATCAGAAAAACATAGAAGACCTTTATCAGATCGTTGTGAAATGCCCAATTTATCAACCATTTAGGAATCACTTCATCCCTTACAGGTGCGGCTTGTCGTCCGAACGCTTTACTGAATTATTAGAAGCAAATGATAAGAACCATCTTAAAAACTTTTATTACTCTATTTTAAATTGTTTGAAAATACGTGCGTTGATAATAAAGGAATAAATAAGTTTCATTCTTGCTGTTTAATTTATTTGCCTATTTATTAGATACATCGTTTTAAAACTAAATATGTAAATTTATTTTTTACTTTTAACATACATATAAAGTGCAGTTATTGTTTTTGTATTCTTTTATCCCCATCAAAATATGCAACTTTTCTAATCACGTTCTCTCCGAATGTACTAATTAGTTTTCACAATTCATTACTTTAAGACATTACAGCTGATTATTTTAATATGATAATTGTTTATTGATTAACTTTTTTTGTAGCTATATATTACCTGGCAATAATTAAATGGCAATTAATGCCAAAAGCCAGAAATTTTGTTTAAAAATTAAAATTTATTTCTGTATCTTATCTTATTAGTTCTTATTATTATTATTTTATTTTTTTAAAGAAAAATTGTTTTCTTTGTTTCTCTCAAGAAAAAAAAAATTATTTATTTAGTTTTGCTGAAGCAATGGTAGTAAAATTATTTTTCTTATGAACTTTCAATATGTAAAACATTGTAATGTATGTATGGAGACAACTCCATTTGTATGGAGGTAATCCCCTAAGACAAATAAAGATATTATTATTATGCTACTTCAGGTCTACAAAATATTTACATTTTTGATAAGTTTTAAGTTAAATTAATTTCATTTTCTGGAAAATTAACATTGAAAAATATTGAACATATTAGCATTTTTTTTTATTTATTCTTTTTAATTTCCTTTTTCTGGAATTAATGAACAAATCATTTAGTTTATTTAATTAACATGATATTATAAAATAGAAAAATTAATATAATAAGTGGATATATTATTTAGTTAGAGGAAATAATCTCATTTATGATTATTTTTATTTTTTATTATTTCTTCTGTACCTCTTAGTCTAATAATTAATGATTTTTTTTGTTAACATTTAAGTTACTGAATTTGTACGGCGAAGGTGGGTTTGAAATTATGCTTGGCTTCGTCGATTTGAAACTTCTGTGTGCATTCACTATTCCATTGCATACCAGCACAATGTTGCACGGCGATGGCGGTTTGTCAATGGATTCTACTGGCATATCTGCCTTTTCGATGACAAATATTGAACTTGTGGTTCTGAATTTTGTATATCCCTGAGGGCTGTAGCATAGGCTTGTGCCTCACATCAAGGGTTTTAGGGAGTTTGATTCGGACTTGCGCCTTTATGAAATTTGATAACGATTTAATAAAGGCGTCAGTGGTCAATTTATCCACCAAGTTTTGCAGAGTTAGCAGCGGATTCTCTTGGGCTTTGAAAAGTAATGAAGTGGAGATGTGTTGATCCTCCACATCTCGGTCGGTAATCTGTTATAGAAGAATTACGGGTGTCTTTTCTTTTTTAAATCTATTTATCAGATTTTCGATTGCTGTCTGATATGTTAATATTACTTGTGATATGTTTGAGAAAAGAGAAGATGTAAAGCAACCATTCCACCATCTCTGAAGTTGGCAGTGACGTTGGGTTTTCTGGTAAGTGCAGAATCGTTCACCAGCCTCATGTACACCTCGAAGCAATCTATTTCACAGATTGTGTCTGAAGTGTGTGAAGACATTCTACAATCTCTTGTAAACTAATTACAGATAATCATACATATTTATTTATTAAAACAGAAATGGAAAAACTGAAAATTACTTTTACGGTACCAAGACTTTAATTCAATCAAGTAAAAAATATATACCTACATACGAACTCATTAAAACAGAAACAAAAGGCTATAAGTCAGTCAGAGTGGTTAGGTAGCTATAAATATTATCAGTGTAATCATGATTTTTTTTTAGTGGCAGGTGATGTGATACAACTAATAGAACTTTCTAAGCGGTTAGACTGGATAGTTGTGGATAAAGAGGACGTTGCTGTAGACTGTACCGTAGGAACTTGGCCAGCATACATTCCCATTCCAAACGAAGTATAACGCTATGTATATTGTGCTGAGCCAAAGAAATCTCCAATTTCAAGTACTTACCGTGTCTTCTATAGTTCCTGATTCACTGCTTCGTTCTTCATCAAAGTCGGTGCTCCTGCTACCTCTTGATTCAGACCCTTGCAGTAGAAATAGCAAATGTAAGGTATGCGAACCGAGAAGTCTCGAGAGGAGACGTTCCGCTTTTCTTGGACCGATTAATTTTTTTGTGTTCCCGCTGAAATGCTGATTTTAAATTGTGTATTTTTTTTACACATCCTCTAAGGACATTTCAAATTTTGTGGCTATAATCGGGGTTAGTCACTTCCCACAAACAAGCTGCCGAGGGAAAATCTTCTATTAACCACTCTTCTTGTATGTAGGCCACATCTTGATAATAAAAACGAAACTAAAACCAAAATGGAAAGAGAAGTGTGCTTCACGGCTCACAGGGAATAACTGTCTCGCAAAATGTCCACACTACCAAATATTGCACAACATCGTCTAACAATTGTCTCGTGTCTCCCATTTCAAATGGGAGACCAATGTTCTGCGATTTTGTTCAAAAACGTGTCTGTAGACACGAATTTGCCTCTCGATTGTATCTAGACATTGTCTACATACAGAAATTGCTCGACTTTGTATCCAATTGTGGACAAGCCCTAAAAACAAAAAATAATAACAACAATTTTTGGAATAACATATATATTTGATAAAATTTGACTTTTTTTTTTTTAAATTATGAGTGATAACATTTTGAACATAATAAAATACAACCAAAATATTATTATGAAATAGGATCTAACCCTAAAACACTATGACACTTAATTATAATTATTTGAATAAATTCTTGAACACTTTTTTTTTTTTTACCTTGTCACATAAATTTTTACATACATTTACATATATATATTATATATATGTATAATTTCTCTGCAGACGTTTCAAATAATAAACAAACGAGAAAAACATTCTGCAAAGAGTGATGAACCTCATTTTTAACAAGGCACAAAAAATATACAAAATATGTGTATGTGGTATAAATAGTTTTATTTAATAAAATTGTTAAAAATTCCAAAAATTAAAAATTGTAATTATTCCATTTTTGAAAAAAATTTATTATTGTTATTGGTTGCAAAATTTTCTGACCTAAATTTTTAAAATTTCTGCCACCCATTTTTTTTTTTTTGCCATTATAAACAAATTTTCTTTTTAAAGCTTAGTTTTTGGCAAACAAAATAAAATACATTGCGAAATGATTTGAATAATATACATAATATAAACCTTTGGCTAATTTTTTTTGTTTTATCTTCCTAGCAAAAATAATCTTGCTTTTAGTAAAAAAATTCCAACATTACCTTCCAAAAATTGATGTTTGTTTCTGCACTTTCATAATAAATTCTTTGAATTTCAAACACCAAAAATATAAAAAGAGAGCCAGTGATATTTAAACAAAAAAATTATAAAGATTTCCATTTTTTTTTTAATAATTTTGTAAAAATATTTACATAATATATAATTAACAAATTACCTCTGGTCCTCATTAAGTTTCTGAAATTTTCCAAATCAAAAGAGAAAAAACAAATCTAGCCTAATTAACTGCATATTGTAAAATTCATTTTATTCTTTTTGCTTCTACTTTTCTAAATTGACCTTTTTTCGTAATAACACTAAAAAATACTTGGCCAACAAATTCAAAACTTTATTATATAGTAAATTCCCGATAATCCGTGCCTGAATTTAATTTAAAAAAATAATTATATATATATGTATTTTTTAAATACATATTTGCTCGCTTGAGCTGAAAGAGGAGAAGAAGAAATTATCAATCGCATTAATCACAACACGGCCTTAATTCTGTTGACACTTTGTTGGAGTACATCGACCAATGGGAATTCGAGTATAACGATATACTCTTGGAAAAATTCGAACTGATATTAAAAGAATCATTAAAAGATCCCTGCAAACAAACCAAAATCACATATTTTCTTAATAATAATGAGCATTAAACATGTCAAAATAATTGTCTCTCTTAGAAAGGTATAATATGTATTTTAGAAATAAATAATTATAGTTCGAATAAATAATTGGATAATTAGATTATCCGTGCCGCCTCTCCACACCATTAGCCCGGATAATCGGGAGTTTACTGTATTTAAAATATTATTTTGTGTTTATACAATAGATACTTTTTTTTTTGAACAATTTCCAAGTTTCTTCAATTTTCGAAAAATATTAATCAGTAATAATAAAAGAAGAAAACATAAATACAAGTTGCCATTTATATATAAACAAAAATATATATATATATATTCCGACTAAAAAAAGTAATAATAAAAGTGACTAAATAAATTTTTCTTAAATATTAAAATCTAGAGAATAAAATAAATTAAGCGAAACCAAAACACAATGTTATTCTTTTCAAAATTAATAATTCACTGTAAATACATAATATATGTACTTTTTTTTTTAAAAAAGAAAAAAAAAAGAAAAGAAAAGCTTGCCCCCAATTTTTATCATTAATTATTATTACTTTTTTAAACTTATAAATTAATTATTCACACATATTTATATATCTAAAATTTACTTGCTTTTTCTTTTTATTATCATTAACCAGTTGGGGGGGGGGCATTTTTTTTTTTTTTTTTCTCTTTTTGTTTCAAAAAGTTATTCTTATGACTAAATATTTCATCCCATCCATTATTATTTTTTTTAAAAAAGAAGAATTTTATAATTATTTCTTTTGTTTACTTTTAAATATTGTTTTTAAAAATTATAATATTTGTTCCTACATTATATTTGGTGTCAGAATCCCCTATTTTCTTGAGAGTGTGTCAAAAAATTGGAAGTCTTCTCGGGTTTGGACAAAATTAATAAATAATTAACAAACATCTAATAAATATTTATTATTCTTTATATTATTTAAAGTTTTTTTTTTAATTTCCCCTTTTATAAATAAATAGTAACATAAGTGTGGTAAGACTTTTCCTAAAAAACAAAGTGCCCAAAATTTTGAATAAACCATAAAAACTGTTCCGTTTAAAAACATAGCAAAATTTGGTGTGTCCCTTTTTTAATTGTTATTTTTTGAAGATTTTTTTTTTGTTTCTTTCGAAACAACTCACAGATCTATTTTTCCTTTTGCAACAGGCGCTTACTTACAAATTGTTCTTTTCAATAATTGTTTTTTTAGAAAAAAAAGAGCTTTTAGGCAAAAGGAATATATTCTTTTGAATGTTTATTTCATGGTTCAATTAAAAAACTTTAACTTTACAAATCGCACACTCCACAAAATTGTAAAATCATAATAGGTACTTGTGTTTTTATATAAATATATTTATATAACAACACATAAATAATTTAAAATAACAAAAAAGGAATGTAGAATTAACATTGATTGTGCTTTTCTTATAATATTTAAAGCTTTTTTTTTTTATTTTACTCCATTTTATAATTTCTTTTTTAATGAACAGTTTAAACATAAAAACAACTTTAAATTTCTTTAAAAAAAGAAAAGTTAAAACTAATGTACGACGTACGTTTAGCCCAATTTGTATCATCTAGAAACTAACAAAATAATGGTTGACAATTATTTTAATTAGTTTTATTATTTTTAATTAGCCCATTAAATGTTTTTATTTGTATAACTTACTATCAAATCCAATTCACATATAACAATGATAATTAAGTTTTGTTTGTTTTTATAAAAGTATTATTTACAAGAAGATGACTAAATTTTTTTCTTTAAAAAAATTGTATTTTCCAGTTGAGAAAGTGAGCAGAATTTATAGAATTGTGGGTAAGAGAATTTATTTTTTTCTAAATACGAATGTATTTCGAAAAGTAACTGGTTTTCAGATGTCTTAAGCAATGAACAAATTGATGTTCGAGATATAGTATTTCGTTGCTCTTCTGTGTTAAAACCGGTTTCAAGCTTCTGTGTGTTGTCACTATATAAAAAAAATCTATATCAACGTTCGAGCAATCTTTATTGTGATCAAGCAGAAGGTTATTGGAACTTCTTGAAACCTTGTCCCATTGGTCACATTATCTGGTGAATTTGTCTGTTAGTTAATCTTCTTTTTTCTTTCGGATATTCAAACAACTCTTAAAACTATCTTTTATTAAAACATTATAGAAATATAGATTTTGTCTTACCGAATAATTAGAAGACTGCATGAACACTAGCAACCTGTTCCGTTGTAGAGGCAATAGCCAGCATAATTTCAGACATACAGGCTTTTATTAATATCACACAGTATTTATTGTATATGATGTCCTTCACACTAGTCTGATCAACCAATCTTTTCACAAGAGGCTATCGTACGAAATTCGGTCACCAACCAATAAAATACAACCCAGTTCGAAACATTCAAACAAGTATTTAAAAGAAAATTAATTAATACCCAGGAACAAATTTTATTGCTGAAGGTGAAAGAAAGGGAAGTTTGATTTGAATAGAGGAAGCCCGCTTAAAAGGAAGCAGTCATTAACTCAAATTTAAATGGATTTTGAAAGTTTTTATACTTACTAAAGGAACTTGGAAAAAAAAATCGATTCGTCAAGTCAAATATGAGTTAAATACAAGTCCCCGAAAATGTCTCTAGTACATGACTTCTAAAACCTGGTTATTAAATTTTCGAAATTTCATTCGTATTTCCGACAGTCTGCGACAAAATCAGCTGGTTTTTCTACCACTGTCTTTAAAATAGTTCGTTTAATTATTAATAAATATGACAAAATAATTGACACCAAATTTGTTTTATTAGGCTGGTGAATTTTTCATTTGGAATTTAATATTAAATTGTGTATAAAAAAGAAGATAGAGAAAATAGTTCAAAAGAATTTTTATATAAAAAAGAGAGAGAATTGAAAGAGAGATTTGATTCCAAAAGAGATTTTATCTTTTTATGTAAAAAGTATTTTTTATACATATAAATTATTGACTATTAAATATTACAATAACATTCAACACTTAATTATTATTATGATTTATGAGTAATTAAATAGATTCAAAAAACAATTCCCAGCAAGATTCAGCAAAAAAGATTCTACGGTTTATTGTTTTGTTACGTTCTAAAGAGTGAGATTTTAATAATAATAAAAAAATTATTTCTACTGAAATGAACAAATTAAAAATTCTTTAAATAAAAGTTCGAACAAATGTGCGTCTTTCAAACTTATACTTTAAAATGGGCGCAACTATGTATATGCAGCGAAAACGACGGCAAACAAAAATAACTAAATGAACTGCTTCGCTTTACAATAAAGCCAGCTCCATAATACACTGTGGAAGGTCCAATACATTGGAAGCGCTATTGAGCGCGTGTAAAAGGGAAGAAAGTGGCGTCCTTGCGGGAATCCCGACCAAACACCATGGAACTATAATACTTTCACAACAGTCACCGCTCACACAAGTGTAAATGATATACCTAATCTGAGCGCTATTGCTTGGTGTTTTAGCGTGCCTAAGCAGGCAAACACTGGCTCACCCCCACACCATGTGGATTTTACCTTTTACTTTTACATTGCTTCTCAAGGGAGAGCCATAACATGTGGCATTGCGTTTGGGGATTTCTAGATCTACCTACATCCACTGCCTATTGGATTTTTTTTTTTTTTTGGATGAAACATTTCAATAGCTAGCCCCAACATCGTATGCTTTGTATACAACATATTGGCCACCTACCCTTGAATCATATAAAAGAAGTTTTTATGAAATATTTATAATAGCCTGTTTATAAACAATGGGGGTGTGGTGAAGATGTTCGCGTCCGAGATTGTTTTCACATACCCCCTGGATATCTAATAACTAAACGAACAACAACGTTGTCAGCGCGGCCTAAAATTTTATACTGGGACGCGTGACGCAAAATGGCTAAAGTCCCCCCCGCTTCTATTGTATTCTATTCTAGCTCTGACATCTACTGGACATTACTTATTTGGCGGGCAATAGTTTTATCATACACAAGACCCAGACATCCTCACACGGAAAATAGTGAATAAAATTGAATTTTGATCGAGTACAGTTCATTATTAACCTTTGCTTTGCCGACGTTCACTATAAGTATATATGCACCCTAAAATAGTGATGTTATATTTTAAAAAATAAAACAATTTTGGCCCAGAATTTTTTTTTTTTTTTAAATTTTAATGACACACTTTAAAAAAAAAAGTAAGCCACCATAAGTACAAGCTCAATGAACCTCTTCCTTTCTTCTAATTAATAACTTTTAACAACTTTAGTTTTTTTTTTTTTGGAATTAAAAATTAAAGCCTTATGTTCTCTTTAATTTCCTTTATTAATTTTTAATAATAAAAAATAATAATTTTTCTTTAATTTCATTTATTTTTCTACATTCTAATTAATAGTTCTTTTTCAGAATAAGGCCTACTTTTTATTTATTTATTTTTTTTGAGATTAAAAAAATGACAACATCTATTTAAGTATTGCATCAATTATTATAATTATATTAGAATTACATTGAGTTAAATTATTAAAAATTATTGAACGGTTATTTAAATGTATAGTATTCTTTCTTTTTTTTTGTATGACTAAAATAAGAGAAAGTAAAAAAAAGAGAGAAAGAGAATGTATGAGAAAAGAAAACAAGCTTTCCCACTTGAAAATAGCCAATGTAGCTCGGAAGACAACATTATTGTGAGACCAAAAATCGCACATTTTATATCTAGCAACTCCAATGTTGACGGGGTATTTGCATCTGTCGGCAATTTAATTGAATGTAAGAGGAGGAATGGAATAACAAAAACAGAGATCGCTATTGATTTGAATTTTTAATGGTTCTCTTAAAACCAAACTTGAGATCGTTTACAGATATTATTAATATGATTCGCACAGTATTTTAAAAGCATTATCACTGTTTAGATACGAATATCTAATAATAATAATAAATATACTCAAAAAAAGAAAAAGGTAATTTCATTTAAAATAATAAACTAATTAATGCTAATGGCAATGATTGGTTTCTTCATATGGGACAACAAAAATGTGGGTCCCGTAAAGCAATGTAAACGTGATGAATCAGTAAACAGATTCTCTAAT
This sequence comes from Triatoma infestans, assembly GCA_011037195.1. Lineage (NCBI taxonomy): Eukaryota > Metazoa > Arthropoda > Insecta > Hemiptera > Reduviidae > Triatoma > Triatoma infestans. The sequence continues at coordinate 124,956 of JAAEAF010002444.1, read as the reverse complement.
ATATTCAGCAGTAACAAACTAGTTTGGTAAAAATGAAAGTAATTTGTTATCTCCGTCCAAAACTCTCCACTACTACATAGTTCCGAGCTGTTTTTGTTATTTTTTATTTACGAGCGAGAAGATAACTAGGATTTTATAGAAAAAAATTAAGTTTTACGAATGTTATTTAAAGTAGAATTTTGTTTTTGAATAAAATATTTAAAATAAGTATATATATATATGATATTGGTATATATATACAAATTATAAGTAATAAATTAAGTGAAAAAAATGTCATTTAAAATAAAGACATTAAACAAAATATACTTACAAAAAAAGTGAGATATTTTTGTTTTCTCTTTATACAATTCCCAAATTGTCATTAAAAAAAAAAAACACAAAAAAAAACGTATTTACATAAATATTCTCAGACAGATGACTATTTGGGAGGATGGAAAAAAAAAAAAAATAAAAAAACTTACAAACCTAATAATAGCCCGGCAATATTAATATTAGTTTTTGTTTAATTTTTTTTTTTTTTTTTTTTTTTAACTGGTGTCTAATCCTTTTTTAGTTTTATATATTAACTTTACTTGACTTAAAAAGTAAGTTTATGTGATTTTTTTTTTAAACTTAAATTTTTTATAAACATCGAAACTTAAGCTGTCTTCTTGGCGGCAAGTGTGGCACACAACCAACACACAACAATATGCCGCCGCCATTAAAATCCATTTTTTACACTTCATTGTGTATATCTTAAAAAAAAATATATAATTAAACACAAACAGCCACGCTTTTTTTTTCAAGTTGTTATTTGGCGCACTTTTTTAAAATTGGATTTTTTTTTTGTCTGGTCTGTTTCTAATATGAAAATATATATTAATCTATACAAATATTCTAATTATTTTGTTTTTTTATCATTTATTACATTTTGCGGACGTTTTGCTTTAAAGCAAAAAAATTGTTTGATGTTTTTCTTTTTTTTATCGTTTCTGTCATTACTCTCTTCTGTCCACCGCTTTGGAATTTTGTTCTTTATACTGCTCAATTGCACGTCTTTTACGTGAGCAAATATTACCACATGACGATGATAGAAGAACGAACAAAAAGAAAAATTCGTTATTTAAAAAAAAAATGATGAAAATAGAGATGTTTCCTCACGCAAACAAGAGATATTTTTAAGCAAAATACATAACTTTCTTCGTATCTGCATGAACTGTAATTGCTCTGGCCATGGCGCCAGGTGTTCTGTCTTCACTGCATCCTGACTGATGGGAGCCTTCACCACTAGACAGAAAAATTAAAAATGAAGTTAATATTTTTTTTTTTTACATTTAAGGAGCGTAACATCTATGGTCATTAGCACCTGGAGCCTTCTCAGTGCACTGCCGGCCTCCGGACGGTGTTTTCTCGTCACAGACAACACTGTCCATCATCGGACAGTGAGCTGTAGAGGCTCCTAGGAAGAAAAAATCTAAGGGTAGCACATCTGGACTCGGACCCACGTCTCCGCATAGGAGTCCAGTACGCTAACCACTTAGCTATTCCCTTCCCTGAAGTTAATAGTAATAATATTAAAATTCGTGAGGTTCGGCCAGAAGTAGAAACAAGACGAATTCCTGCCAACTTTTCGATAAATTTATTACAATATTTTTCCAAGGCAGAAATATATTCTGAAAGTAAAGTGTGTGAGGTGTAATGATTGACATTTCCCCCCGTCACATTTTGACAAGATATCTATACACAACATTAACACTATACCTTACACACTACTCTTTCAGAATACATTTTTGCCTTGAAAAAATATAATAAATTTATTAAAACGTTGCCACGAATCCATACTTCAAACTGAAAATTTAAAGAAAATCGTTGCAGCCGTTTTTACAAAAACAAAATTTTTCCCCTGAACTCTGATCCATTTAAGGTTGATTTGATTTTGATCGATGGGTCGGATTTCCTGTTTTACAAAATGAAATATCAATTTAGAACATTCCAGTAAACTAATAAAAAGTCCGTCATTTCGTAAAAACAAAAATTTCTTACTCCTGTCTTAAGAATTCTAATTAACATGATTTCTCAAAAGTCTGAATTTTTACTAAATGTCAAATGTGTTGTCATGAAAATATTATAGGGCTCAGTTATGTTTAGAATTTGGCATTAAATTAAAATTCTTTATTAAGTTCATATACTTATCTATCCAAATTTTCATTCGTATTTTGAAATGTCGCGGTGCAATTTATGTAGTCTGTGAGGTTCTATCTTTCACACAAGTTACTAGTTGTTTGTATTGATGAAGATGGCCGCCTGTCACTAATTTATTCTTGGTAAAAGTATTTTTTAATTCAAAATAAAGTAACATCTGATATCAGATAATTCTCTTACAGAAAAAATGTAGGTATAACTTTAAATTTTGCCAAACTTTTCAATCTTCAAAACACTAGGTTCGCGAAAAAATTATTTACTCTGATATAGTTATAGTATTGAGAAATTATGTTGAAGAAATTTAAATAAATGAAAATATAAAATACCCTTTATAACCTGAAGTACAGGGAGATGGCTCTAGGAGAGAGAGGCAGTCATCTTGAACCCTGTTTAATTCACAATTATCAACATAGTTAATTATCCTCAATATTATCTACTTAGCTTTAGGGGGGAGGGAGTGAACCTGGCTTCTTTTGGGCTATCCCAGTCTGACTACACGAATAACACTTACACAGTCACCAAGCTTTGACATTCTATACATAGAAGGCCTTCAAGACATATGTATGACTGCTTGCGTGTAGCATACCCAAAAAGACCAAACCAACAGCTCACCATCACACGAATCACTCACTCATACATGTACATTATGCAAAACTTTATGGATGACTAAATGATCAATTTAGGTCGCAGTGGATTTTGGATTTCTAGCTATTCCTTCAACACATCTACAAATCTATATACTATCTAGTTAATGTACGCTATTTCAATTAACATTTTTTTTAGAATAAAATATTGTGAAAACTAAACAACCTACCAAGAAAATCGCACTTCCGCTGGATGGATTAAAACCGATACAAATGTTATCGATCCTCAGTCCCATGATTAATACATACCTCAATGGAATATGAATTCTTGTTTCCACAGATATATATATTGTTTTCTGTCTCTCTACCACACACAAATCACTCTTTTTTTTTTTTAAGGCCAGCTCAAAATATGTATTTGCGGAGTTGCCTCAATCTAAAAATTGACACAGCAGTAGGAGAAACCAAAAAAGATGCGAGGGTTTTTATTTAAAGCAGACGTCTGTGGCCATCATCGATTTCTTGATTTAAGTACTCTGACCTTTGGTACTGTGACGTAATATTCTTAATTACACACGGTAACTGGTTAGCAAATTCTACTCAACAAAAATAACACTTCACCCAGGACTACTAAGAATATGCAGTTTCAGATTAGAATGGATTTGGCTTTGTATGTATAGCCATTCATTTACATCATCAGGACCTGGTCACAATTTGAGATATTGCGTCTCTATGTCTTTATCATAGAATCTGTCTTATTATAATAAAACACGTCATCACTTATTTTAAAGCTTAGGTTTAACAAGATTTAAAATATTCAGAGAAAGATAATAAAACAGAATAAATACAATACTTACCTATCGTGTTCTTTTTCCACTAAGTGATATCTGGCTCTGAATGCCACTAAATGAGCATAATAGGCTGGCGCCGGAATACTGACAGATCTTGTACACCTGACATATGTATGACATAACTGATAGGTCAAACATTGCAGTTCATCAGAATCGAAGTGATTATCATCCCAAAGAACATGATAATGTGATGGACGACTAGTACCCTATGGAATTACAAGGAAAAAAAGTAAAAATAGTTAAAACAAGGTATTTTTAATACAAGTTAAGCATTGGAATTTATATAATTTATTTTCGAGATATTAAAGAAACTTAAAGAAATCAATTGAGAGAAAAACTCATACGACTTTCTCTTATAGCATTTTTCCTTTTTCTAACGATAAATTTCCCGCAAACTAGTGATTTGAATTATTTTGTCATTAAGACTAACGGGTAGTGAAATCGTACGACAAATGATTTGATATTTCAGAGTGAGCGACGTTGCTGCAGACCTATCCAGAATCCACCTCAATTCAATTTTTTCGACAAAAAAAATGCTCCAAATAAAAGTGTGAATCCATATGTGTAGGATTTGGTATGAAGGGCCCGCTGGATGCCACCATTAATGGTAGAGTAGGTTACACGTTCTATTCTAGAAGTCGGGGCCTCAAAAGAGATTCAGCACTTAGACCACGACTGGGCCCATTGTGCACCCCGTAGAACGCCTCACATCAGCGCTGTACCATTAAGGAACGCCAATGCTGAGGCGAGTGAAATTGCTGATCCCGCTTTCGGCTCCAGAATGTGGCGCCAATGTCAGGAACTGCCTGCAAGCATAATCACGCTTGATTAATGCACAAGCATAATTCAACAAAAAGGGGAAACTGTGTCTCATCCTTTTAGCCGCATTTTCTGCAAAGTGGGTTCGCAAAGAGACCTATATTATGCAGATACTTACTTAAAAGGCAATGCCCTGTAACTAGAGCAGTAATTCTCCTTTCCACTTTTGCTCTGCCTAGGAGTTAGATTGTGTGTGTCTTTCAGCCCTCCAAAAAGACTTACTTTGTGCCCCGGCACTTAGCCTAGCCGAAGCTATTGTGGTTTGCCAGAAATGCTAACTGTTCACGACATTCTTTAACAATCCTGAAGAAGGGCAACAATGGTATCCGAAACGTAGAGCAACAAATAATTCATTTTTCTTTAAAACTCCTCTGGCCATTGCTCTTCTTATTATAAACATCTTATTCTAACTATAAACAACTTATTATAATTTTAAGGCCTGAGGATTTGAAAACAATTAATTTTCACACAAACTAAAATGTCTCATACAATCCAATGTAGACATCAGTTCTCATATCCTAACAAAAGAAAATTAGAATAAAAATAATCGAAGAATGACCTTCATTGAGTAGAACCTTCCTCCATCATGAGGGACGGAATTAACTCAGTGGTGGCGCAGTGATCTCTACTAGATTCAATTCTTTCTGCTTAGTGAGGCCTCTACAGTGCATTGTTGTCTCGGTTAACTCGGATGTTAACGCGCGCAAAAAAAACAAAAATTATTTTTCAATTTATTTAGATTTCTTTTCTTCCTCCAAGCTCCCCACGATTTTTAGTTCCCCTTTTTTTTTGTTTATATTTTTTCTTTTTAATTTAAGGGGTGTCAACATCTATGGTCATTGGCGCCCGGAGTCTTCTCAGTGCATTGCCGGCCTCCGGACAACACTGCCAATCACCGGACAGTCGGAACCGGCTCGTAGGAAGATAAAGAACAATGGTATCACAGCTGGATTCGAACCCGGGTCCTCCGCGTGGGAGTCCAGTACGCTAACCACTTAGCTATTCTGTTCCCTCAAGCTACTATTCTATTTGGTCTCTTCATAACTCTATCCATAGCGTCCATGATCTGTTCTTCGAGTCCGCATCCCGTCGTGTCCTCAGCCACCCTCTTTTTATTTTCCCATAAATATGTGTAACAGCGCTCCTGTAGGTGCAGTGGATATAGGCTGTACTAGAGAGGAAGAAAACCTACTGGAGACTGTTACCTTTGAGGGTTAATTTGTTTTTCGTTACAAATAATTTTTCAGAATATTTAATTTGTTTTAAGAGTTTTATTTTGAGATTTAAAGGTTTAGTAATTGACATTAAAATCGATTTCTCTATTTTAGGTAAGTTTGAGTTCAAGCATTTTGTATTTATAAACTTTGTAAACTTTGATTGATTTATAATATTTGTAAAAATAAAATCTCTATTTTAGGAGTAAATTGATTTGTCTTTTACCTTACCAAACCACATTATATATGTTTCAAATAAAAGTGTTAGGCTTATACAAGTTACTTGGTTAGTTACTAAGTTTACAGAAAATCTTTGGAACCATATTTGAGAAAATCGCAAAATAACGATTTCGATTCTGATTATCGCAATACTTCCTACCGCAACAATAAAAAATCTGGTGTGACACACTAAAAACGACATTTTCTTTCTTTAATTCATATAATTTAATCCAGAAATTTTCTTTAAAATTGCAACTTTATCATGTTTAGTGAGGCTAGCCACAAAAATGGTGGTGGTAATTTTACTTATATACCTGAGCGGCCATATGTAGAGCACTCAATGTCAAAAGTAATAAAGCTCCACTGGACAGAACTCCAGTACTCCTTTAAAATCAATTTTTTCAAAATAATGTTTCAAAGTGATACGTTTCTATCTAAGCAGCAATAATTTTAAGTTTGAAGAAAGTCTTTTTGTACATACATTTAGACTGTTTAATTTCAAAAAGAAAATAGTATAGCAGTTTCCTGAAAAAATTCCAAAAAACTCAAAATGGTATATTCTGTAAAATCGCACCTCTGTTTTAAACAGATTTTCTTCAAATTTGGAATTCTATCAAAGCTTCTGTGTATTAATATAATGTAGGTGGTAATATCATATATTATACAGAAGTGATACTTTAAAGGAAAGCAAAATCCCTCAGAATTCCTTAAAATCAATTCACTCGAAAAAATGTTACAAATAAAGTGTTATGTACCTATGTATGTAAATAGTATAGTTTAAAGAAAATCGTTGGTGCAGGTTTGAAAAAAAAGTCACGAAAAACTGAAAATTAAAACCATTCATTAAGGTTGCATTTGGGAGTTAATGGATTTTACCCGAAATCTTCGTGTCTAATACGGTGGTAGTTCTGAATGGAATAACACATCCACATACTAACCCCTAAAAACATTTTTTCGTATGCAGGCGGCCTCAAAACATGTATTTTCCGATTAAAACTCAGTTTCGAAAACGAGCACAACCGGAATTCTTCCTCTTACTAGGAAGGAGAATGAGAAAGTAAAAAAAAAAAATAAGCTGGCAATTTTCCAAGGATTATTTAAATCGCTGATGTCACAATGCGCACAATTTATCTTTTTGTTTCTAATATTTAATTCATTATTTTTCATTGTCCATGATTTAAAAAATTATTACTAATAATATGTAAGGTTAATGTGAAACATACTTGTATGCCTTGGTGACTGCACAAATAAAAGTCAAATTCTGTTGGATGTGTAATGCCAACATCGACAGTTGTGCCAGCTGGAATGTTACCGGACTTACCGCTCTGTTCCTTTTTGTCAGCACAGAACAGTCTGAAAAAAATAATACAAATAGTTATTTGAACAATATGATCTTCGAGGAAAGGTCTAGTAGCATATAAGCAGAAACTTTCCAATAAACACGTACAATTTATATATTTTACATACATTATATTCTGCAGCGTAAATACAAAACAAACAATTTTTCCTTTACAACGTACCTGGTATGATGTCGCTTTTGTACTACAATGAATGTAATTCCAGGCTTATAATCTCCCTCCAATTTAATACACGCTTCTCTTATTGCTGTTAGTTCGTGTTGCAGGACCTACAAACAAATATTTACTCATAATAATTTATCAGAATTTAATGAAGAAAAAAAATCTGATATGAAACACCAACACGACTTCTTTTGTTCTAATTTATTAATTATAACCAATACATTTTCTTTAAAATTGCAACGTTACAATGTTTAGTTGGGCTGGGCTTAAAAGTAATGGTGGGAATTTGAATTGTATAAAGGCGCGTTCTCACGAGTCATGTTTAGTTGACCGATTTTAGTTGATCAACAGAAGTTGAATGAAAAACCTAGTGAGAACCTTTTCTTTCAATAAAGTTGATCAACTTTTTAGTCGATCAACAAAAGTTTGATCGAGTCAAACTTTATCGTTCAAGTATGACGCATCTTTCAGTTGAACCCGCCATCATGCAATTATTGACAAGTGTGAACCTCCGAATCGCACAATTTGCTTCTCAATTTGCTTTCAACGCATAGAGTGTTCCGTGTCGTATTGAAACGGTTTGATCAATTTCAGTTGAAACGTATGAACCAAAACTGATTCAAGTCGCATTCAACTTTTGCTGTGAGCACCTTTATATGGATCACTTTATGTCAAAACTAAGAAAGCTTCCCAAATTCAATTTTAAACTAACGACAGACCTCCAATACCCCTCGATAATCAATTTTTTCAGAAAAATGTTTCAAATAAAGTGATATGATTCTATCTATCCATCACGCAATCCAAGTTTATAGAAAATCGTTGTAATAGTTTCCGAGAAAATTTCAAAAAACTCAAAAACCTATTCTCTAAAATCGCGCTACCGGTAACCGAATTTCTTCAAATTTAGAATTCTAACGATGCTTCTAATGTGTATAATATTATGAATTTTGTAAAATCATATATTATACTGAAGCGGTAACTTTGGAGGGGAGCATAACACCCACAGAACCCTAAAAAAATCATTTTCCCTGGAAAAGTTTCAAATAAAAATGCTAGGGTACCTTATGTCCTTATGTGCCTTACGAAGTTTAAAGAAAATGATTGGATCCGTTTTTAAGAAAATCACAAAAACAAAATCAGTAAAGTTGCACTTCCGGTTGATGGATTTTGTCCGAAATCTTCGTGTCTGTTGCGGTGGCAATATCTAAACGAAATATCAAGTTTGACCTTCCTCAAACTTTTCGTTTTCAAGACATTCTGTTCACACCACACTCGCTAAAAACTCAATGTCATAAATCTGGCACGATCGCAATACTTCCTTTTGCTAGGTAGGAATAGGGACTGCCTGATTTTGGATGGAGGGGATTAGCTAAGTGGTAACGCGCTGGATAACACGCGGAGGTCTCGGAGTTCGTCCTTAGATCCTTAGATTTTCTTCTCTTCCTAAGAGCTTCTACAGCTCAATGTCGGGTGATGGGCAGTGTTGTGTTTAGAGAGCACTGCGCGGAGGTCGGCAGTGCACAGAGAAAGACCCCGGGGGTGAACAATAGATCTTTTAGGTAGCAGTGCAACATCCCCTAAAAGAATGTAAAGGGAAATTTCAAGCAGCAATTAGATAGATAGATAAATACTTTTATTAACATACAGTAATATAGAATTATTCCACATAAAAAAGTAATTTAGTGACAATGGCAAAGGCCGTCTGTCAAGAGCACAGGTTTGTGAACTTAAGTATTACGAAGGTCTTCTAAAAATGAAAATTAAGGTAATATAAAAAGTATATAAATGTGCAAATTAGAAAAATAAACTTAAAATTTTACATAACATTTTAACTGAAACTTAAAATAATTTTTCTCAAGATAAAAAAGGTAAAGTAAAAGTATAAATCATTTTAAAGATTAAAGGTCATTAATATATACTGTGAAAAGTAAAGGGCTCAAATCACATCCTTGTTGGACTCCTGATACGGTATCAAACTGGGGAGAACAACCTTCACTTCCCCACGTGATAATTTGGCTCATAAATAAAGACTTCTTATTGCTTGAACAAATTTTGTGGAAAGTCCTAAAGAGGATAGCTTATAGAAAAGAGCATTTCTATCACAGAGTCAAATGCTGACTTGAAATCAATGAAGAAGTAATAAATCTTCTTGAATCCCTCATTCCACTTCAGTAGGATGGCATTTGTCAATATAAATAAATTATCTACAGTAGTATAGCCCCTTCTAAAACCGGCCTGTCATCACACATTACTTGCTTTTCATGTAACCACTTCCCATACATACTTGTATATATTTTTTTAAAAGTATCCTGCAGAACTATTCCTCTATAATTATTGACATCTTGAAGACAGCCCTTTTTATGAAGAGGTAGAACTACGGCGTTGTAAAAATTATCGGTTACAAGCCCACTATTAAACAAAGCGTTAATTCTAGACAGCAACAATTCATGGAAAGAGCTAGGGGGCATATTTAAAAAATTCAAATGGGATGCCATCCAAACCTGACGCTTTTCCATTTTTGCATTTACTCTATCCAAAACAATGTCAGTACACCAGTTTTCAGCATATTGCATTAAAGAAAATTCCTGTAAAGGATTGTACAACCGATGAAAATAAGCAATCCAATCTTCCATAGTTATATTTACACCACATTTTAAACCTTTCCTTTTAAATTTGTTTACTTCTGACCAAAATGCAGAACTATCCCTAGCCTTTCCAAGAGATTAAGCAGCATCCAGATAATATTTTTTTCGTTTTAATTCACATAACCTTTTAAATGAATTTCTTTCAAAACAGTATTTCTCCCTAACTATATCAGAATTGGTTGTGCGGAATAAATTAAGTAATTTATAAACTCTGGCTCGAAGATTCAAATACTGAAAGTTAAACCACGGTTGCTTAGCTTCAAACGGTTGTTTTTTATTAATATATGCACCAGAGCATCTTCTTAAAGTTCTTGTAAATCCCCCTTCAACTCAGATTTATTTTGGATTGATTCCTCCAATCTAGTCCTATATTGTTGAGAATATAAAGACCTCCATTTTAATCTAGGACGCATTGGCAAACTTATAACATCCTTTTTCTCTAGGTCCAGGCGTAACTTAATTTCTATTGCTATATAGTCCAACCAAAAAGCTCTCTTTACACAAAAATCTTCAACTAATCTTAACGAGTCTATAATACTGCAGCCAAGTCGATAACAGAACTTTCACGAGGAGAAATGTAAGTATATTGTCCCTGCTCATCACCAGGCGTTCTTCCACTCAGAACAATAAGCCCCTGCACCTCACACATCTCTAAAATCTGTTTCCCTTCACAGTTAATGGTATTATCTTTGGATTTTCTTTCTACTGAACAAACTCCAAGGTCTATATCAGCATCAATACATTGTTCCGCGGCTAGTCTGCCATTCCAATCTCCGAGCAGTAAGTACTGTAAATGATTATATGTGACAATAAAGTCGGACAGAACATTAAAACAATGGCAGTAAATTTATTTTACATCCGTCACAAATATTGATTTCAATTAAATCAAAATTGGGCAACCTTGTGAAACTGCAGATTCTTTTATTAATTAAATCTAATTTACAAGCTAAAAGTAAACCGCCCTTCGCACGCCCGTAATTTGATGAACGCAATGCCGGAACAAACAAAAGTTTAAAATTCTGAAAATAATTAGAACAAATTTTAACACCTTTTTCTTCCACAAAAGTTTCACAGATTGTAACTATATCATAAGCATTAATAAAATTAAAAAAAGATACGTCATTTAATTTATTTTTTAGACCATTTATATTATAACACAAAATCTTTAAACCCTGCTTAATTACATTAGAAGTCATAGGTTCAACCCCACAAACAGAAGGACAAACGGCCGATTCAATTCTTTATTTAAATTAGCAGAATTTAGTGCAGACTGCCGAACACACAAACCAGCCACTGAAGTCGATGGAGCCAGAAGATCTTTAGAGGACAAGGGCTGATCTTCGAAAAGTTCTTTCACCTTACCCTCTTGGATGTCCCAGACATATTTCCTTCCATCAACGTAGTGTATATCTTTTCTTAGAACAGTCCGCTTAGCGGTTCCTTTTTGCAATAATTCTCTTCTAAATTGTAGTAATTGCTTTCTTTTCAGTCTAATATCAAAAGAATGTCTCGATCAATAGAGTAACCAGTTCCTTTAAGTTTACGTGTATTAGACAAAACTTCTCTAACTAATTTAGACTGTTTAAATGAGACTTTTAGCATAGATTTTCCCGCACCTTTTACATTGAACCTAAAAATGTCCGCAATTTCTTGAATAGGAACAGTAACGCCAATCATGACAAAATTTCGGAATTAGCTCCCATTCATTAGTATGCTCATTATCTAGGCCTCTAAAAAGAAGGTTATTTTTCTTAAAATCACCCTCAAGAACTTCAATTCGTTTTTCCAACTTATCACCAACCAAAGCGTACATTTTATGCGCGAATGTGTTGTCAGATTCCTTTCTAATTTTAATCTTTTCTTGCTGAAGCTCTGGGGATGAGCGGGATCTTTTAATACTCTCTTTTTTGTTCAGTATGGAGGAATCCGTAACACTAGATTCTTTAGTAATTATTGATTTAGGCATATAATAATTACGGAAAAAATTCTCTTAAATTACCTAAAATAATTTAAGTAATTTCTAAATTTTTCAGTTTTAAAACAGTGCATATTAATTAAAAATTGTTCATTATTATTCATGAATTTTATTTAACGTTGAATGTAGAAAATTTGATATATATTATCTATATTTAAACGAAGAATTGTCGAGTAATTATTTTTATTTGAGAAAGTAAAGAAAAATAACTGTGAGAATGAAAATATTGTTTACTATTATTCTCTTCTTACTCCCAGATAAACCAACAGTGAAGCACTGAACTATATCCCCTTCACTCAACTTCTAATAAATTATTCTTGCACTTTTATTAAATCAAGTAATAAATTCCTTCAAAATCTGATTTCATAGAATTACCAATTAAAAAGTAATACTTAAAACTTAAAGTATTTTTTTTGTTCTATCAGCCGGTGAAATTTTTTTTTTTCCAAAAAATCGCACTTAAACCAAGAAAATTTGACATTAAACACAGACAGAAAATAGATCGTTCAAAGCTAAACCTGTACTCCTCTCAAGCAGTAATTATTACATTTTGATTTTCAAATCTCCTTCAGTTGCTAAATCGTTTTTTTTAATTATTATACAAGAATTATATTTAGTAATACATATTGTTCGAAACCAACGTTTAATTTTCAATTTTTTTACCTTAGACGGAAGAAAATTGATTTGAAGAAGAATTTGATTTTATAAATCAAACGGAAGAAAATTTGAAAATCTCTTTTTTTCTGACCGAATCTTGATATTAAGTTTAAAACAGTGATAGAAAATTACGTCAATCATAAAAATAAGGTTTAATTATATAAAAGGATAGTTGTACTAAAAAAATTATTGTGTAGGCAAATACAATGTCCTTTTTATTATTATTAAAAAAAAAAAAAGTTTATATATAAAGCTAAATAATGTAACTTTGAAATGTGACTAAACCTTTTCTTAAACTTGAAGTAATTATTTGGATTAGATGGCAATTTTTCAAACAAAAAAAGCTGGTGTGAAAGAAAAATCTGGGTGGCAAATTTTCTTCAAACTTGCAGTTCTCAGTGGTGTTTAAAATCGTCGCCATTTTTATGGAGAAAATAATAAAAACTGAAAAATCTATTCAATAAAGTCGTCGGGTCAACAGATTTCCTTGGAACTGGGTAACTTATGTAGTACTAAATAATACTAATTAGTTGACACAATTTAAAGCACGCTGTTGAATTGAAATAGCACATTAGAGAAAAACATAACCCAACCCCTCCCCCAAAAGTCCCCTTAACAGAATTTTCCCGGAAAATGTTATAAATAAACGTTGTAGCGCTTTCTATGTGTAGGTGATACATGAATCAGAAATATTTTCGTGATAGACTGCATCTTTTTGTGGTCATCGACCGGTTTTCGGGGGTTCGCCCATCATCAGGATGTTTTTGTTAAATAGTGTGGTAACATAGCCTTGCACAGAGCAAATTCAGTTAATACACTGATTTTAAAAATGCTTTTGTTAGGACCTTACTAGGTTAAAGGGGGTGTTGGTACCTAAGTGGGAAAACACATGTTTCGGTCTTTAATAGGCATATTGTTCCCTTTAAAAATGGAAACACCCAACAACCAACACCCAACTTAAACTACCTTTTTAGCAGATTTTCTTTGATAATTATTTACCCATACTATTTTATTTATTTATTTATAATAGAGCGTAAGAACACAGTGTCTATATAAGCAAGTTATTTGATAACTACGCATTCCATTCCACACTTCACCTTTTCTACATTATCTAGTTATCTTACGATCATTCAGCTCGTTCAGTAACCATTCCACAGTAGCCCACGGCAGACACTGTTCTTTCGCAAAATTAGTTGTGGGGAAGAAAAACTTTTCAAATGAAACCTAATCAACGAAAATAAACAGGAAACCTAAACTTAACAAACTACATATAAACTTCCTCTGTGCATTATATATGACATCACAACTTCAAATATATGACAACAGGAACTAAATTCATAGACATCAGTCATGTATTGTTATTAAAAGCATTATATTAACAAAAACAAAAAATTACTTACATGAAGGAACTGCCCTTCTGAAACTCCATCCCTGTACAAAATTATCCTGTGAGGTTTATATCCACCAGTACTCTTATAGAACATAATCAACAATTCCCTAGAGAAAATCAAACAAATATATGACTTAATTTGTTAATTAAATTTAATTAGGAACCTACATAGGATCCTACGGGATCCAGTTTGTACTGTGCTACTACAAGATTGGATACAGGATATGGTGAAATTGATTTTGCTAGTAAGTGAGATATTTCTCCTAGTTCTGAAGGAAGAGCAAACTTTCGAATACTGTCCACTCACCTAACCATAGATGACAGTTCTTGTATAATTTCCTGTCGATGTTGCTGCACTCGAACAGTAGCTGCATATCTGCTGGGATGTGCATCCATACTGCCGACAACTGCAGCTATAGAAGGTTTTTTATTATCTCCAGCTGGTGGATGTGTAACATCTGCTCCAAGGAAGATCACAGGTTCGTTGAACACCTACAAAAAAAAAAAAATATATTTATGCAGGGTGAGTATGAACTTGGAGCGGCAATTCCCATTCAGAAATGCTAAAAAGTGCTAATTAACTAAACAATAATAAAGTTAAGCTCAAGTAAGAATTAATAATTAGTTCAACACATTACAAAAATCTCGTATGAAAACTTACAAAACTACTCATAATACATTTCTCAACTTCCAATTCACAATCTGATAGACATTTAATAATTCTTGAATATGTGGATGGATCCGCAATGTTGGATAATATCTGGCATTTTATCCGTCGTAGCATGCTTGTTCCTGACTGTTTCCGATTTTCATCTATTGTCAGAGTAATTTTATCAAGTTCGTGTAAAGATTGCTTCAACGTAATATATCTGTTACACACTACACTTGGCTTCCACAATATTGTAGAAACCAACAAGTGTAGTGTGTAACATAAACATTTCGTTGAAGTGAACTTTCTACAGGAACTTGATAAATTTACTCTGAATGGATAAAAATCCGACAGCGGTCAGGAAACAAGAGAAATGTGCATACCTCGACGGATAAAATATCAGACAATTAATCCTACTTAATGCAATAATAAGTGATAGAATCGTACAATGTAAGGAATAGGCCACTTTGGAAGGAAGCCTTAATATATCTTAATACTAACAATCACTTCCATCGAAAAAATATTTCAATAAAACTGATAGGCATAGCCACTTGTGAGAAAATCGTAAAAAACATAAATACATAAAAGTAGCATATCCGGTTATCTTTTTTTTAGTTGTGCAATTCAATATGCACTCAGAACAATTTCTAATAAGCATATTTTTTCAAACGAAATGAGGATGCATAAGTTATTTTTCTTTCTATGGCACTAGGGCTCATCACTATGGCACTATTGCTGCACCTCTATCGTTTCAAATTATTCTCTATTATCCAGCCATGTATATGGCGTGGTCTACATCGAGGGTTCACCGCCCAGGATCTTTTAATATGCCCAACTCGGACGCACACACTGCCGCAAAAGCCCATGAAGGACCAAGGCTTGCCAGAGAGTGTGACTCTTATTGGGGGCCGTGTGGTAAGCACGCCACGGTTTCCTCGCCGTTTATTTCAGACCTTCGCTCCGTAGGTGCTACAAACTGTAGCTTCCCAGTTTTTCTTGATGCTGGGTCAACGTGGACTTTGCTCTCAAGGGAATCGAACGCTGAATGCTCATACAAAAGCCGAGGCACTAGCCACTAAACTTATCGTGTGAGGTGCCTCTGCTGAATACCGTACGTTTTTTTGTGATCGAACCTCAACATCCATTTTACATCAAATACAGCGGTCTTAACGAATATCATATACCGTATAGTCTTTTAAGTGAACCCCTTAGTTTTTCTTCACCCCCCCCCCTTGTACCGCGTTAAACGGTATAAGGCTAGCTCTTTAGTATCTTATTTCTTACGCTGCTAATACATCAACCCCATAATGCAACTATTCCTCCTATATCTTCTTATGACTCGCACCACGGTTAAACGAACTCCTAATTCCATGTACCTAACGTCCATAAAACACACCTAGATCTGTTTCCATTTGAATCCACTGGTTTTTCTTTTTTGTTGAAGGTTACGAAACCAGACAAATTATTTTTTGGTGTGGGGATTGGCCAACGCCCAAACTGGGGAAGAAGCATGGAACTGGTTTTTCTTTTTTGTTGAAGGTTTCGAAACCAAACAAACTATTTTTTGGTGTGGGGATTGGCCCAACGCCCAAACTGGGGAGGAAGCATGGAATTATATACATTGCCATGTTTTCTTTTCCAGGCGAGTTCAAAATTGTATTCCCGATGAAAACTCAAATTCGAAAATCTCACACGATCAAATTAAAACCTAATTGTCACAAATTAAACACATGCAAATATTACTTTAAGAAGAAAATTAAAATATTTAACTAACCTTTGGTCTAATACTTGGCACAAGAATACTATTAATTCCACCCAATTTTACATTTATTTTCAAACATAAATTTGACAATGTTTGCGGTGATGTTTTATTAACGTTTTTCGCTTGAACACATTGAGTAGCCATACCGAGCACAGTGTCGCCAACTCTTTTAACTTCAGCTATAAAGATAAAAAAATTTAATTACAGAATTAGCTCTTAATTATATTAAGGAAAATTAAATGACTGAAAAAAAAAAATTTACTCACTGTATGTATATTTATAAAAAGTAATAACACAGTTCCAAGAATTAAAAGCAACACTGCTTGAAGGATAGGATAGGTTGGAAAATTTTATTTGTAAATATCTTTTATTGTTTTTGTTTATACAATCATGGAACTGGAAAATGTTTTATTGTTTTTAGGAACTGTTTAAAATTTTCTTGCGAAACATAACAAATATTATTAGTTTTTTATTTTTAAATTAATCTTTTGTTTTTAAATTAATCTTTCGAAATTTGTTACCTGAAGAACTGAATTCTTACCGTATACAGGTGTCTTGCCGGGCAAAACAACGACGACGAGTTGAAGAGCTTGAAATGAAGACTTTAGATACCTAAACATTGGCTCTACTTGATCTGGACCTGTGGCGTATTTACCTAATGGAGCAGATAATAATATGTATATTTATTATGGTTGGCAATTAATTTTATTTTAATTGTTTCATGAAATTTAAAAATTATGTAATACATACAAAAACAAGGTTGTCCAATGATTGGCATCCCTGCATCATTACTGATTTTCTGAAGTTGTTGAGTGAAATTCCTGTAATTTTTTTGTTTTGAATATATATATACTAATTGAATCAAGTTAAGTTTATCAATTTTTTCTGTAAGATAAATAATCAATGATGACTTTTGTACGAGAACAAATTAAAAAAAAATAGTGGATTGTAACGTAATTTTGAATAGACTTGGTTCGTCCAATTCTTAATTTCTTTATTACATCTGATCATTTGCGCAGTGCATTACTTTATTCAATACACATTTTTATTTCAAGCATCAACAATTCTTTGAACACAACATTTGTACACATCTGTTTTTCTATTATAAGACGTGAATCAGCCATTTCTTCGGAGATCTTGAAGTTGTAGCCCTAACACAATACTATACCACTCACAGCGACCTACTACAACACAAACAAGAACTCAACACCACATACACAACAAAAAACGGCTACCCTGCTAGCGTTGTCTACAAAATATTTAAAAAAATCAGACTAAACCGCAACCAAGACGAAAACCCCACAACAACCAATATATTCGCAACATTCATATATATAGGGAACGGCTTACAAACTGACTAACTTTTTCAAAACACTAGGCTTGAGAACAGCATTATAAACAAACAATAAACTTGAAAACAAAATATGCACACATACAGAAACAACCAACCTGTATGATAAAAGTGGTATATACAAACTCTCTTGCCCCGAATGTAATTGCACTTACTTGGCCTGACCGGAAGACGCCTCAAAGATAGGTTTAAAGAACACCTGCGCTCATACAAATACAACAAAACCGACTCCACTTATGCTAACCACCTTATAAAGAACAACCACGAACCACAAATAATAAAAAAACAATGGTCCTATTACTACACCAAGGCACCAAAGGAAGACGAATGAACATTCTCGAAAGAATAGAAACATACAAACACAAGACTATCCACTAAAACATAATGAATGGCCAAATAAACTATAACTCAGATACACTCTTCAAGGTCATTCCCAACACTGATGTTACAAACATACCAACACCTAGTATAAAAGAGAGATCTTTATCTATATCTATATCTATCTATATATATATCTATCCATATATCAAGTAATAAAAATGACTTGATAAATCACTGCGTGAATCAATGACTTAATAACACTATTAACATTTAGTTATAAAGTATCCTTCAAAAATGCTATTTTTACACTATTTTCTAATATCTAATTATAATTTATAATAATTCCATTTTGCACTGAACACACACCTTAGTAACATAACCTTATAACCTCCCGCAATTTTACAACCAACAAATCAACAAGTGTGAATGTAATAGAAACATTACGTTGAAGTGAACTCTCTATACGAACTTGGTGAATCTGCTCTGACGATGGATGAAAATCTGAAACCGGTCAGGAACAATGGAATATGCATGCTACAACGGATAAAATGTTATCCAGCAATGCGGACCCATCCACATATTCAATAAGATTTTTATTAGTATTGCATTTTTATTCAAACTGACGAAACAATTTGTAAGTTTTTGTCAGATAAGTATGTTGATTTTATGATACATCAATTTACGAATTTATTATTTGATGTAAAATTCAAATTTTGTGAAAAATAGCAGGAACTTAGATTGCTATAAAAACTGTTTGAGCTTTGTTTTCGTGTCCTTTTTTTATGTTTCCTTCTGAATTTTATTATTAAATTTTGATTACGTATATATAGGCAAAACTTGTAAAAATCTTAAATTTATACTTGCTCACTTGTAGAATTTTAAATATATATAATTATAAATAATCTATTTCCTTTTATGATTTTTTCCATTTTACCTCTTAAATTGGCCCTGCCAACTACACCGTTACTTTGAATCCTCCATTATATAAATATATGTTATAAATAAATTATTTACCTTAAAGCATCTTCCCTGACTGTCCTCTGTGGCGCAAAGCAGGCTATCGCCCACACTCGAATTTCTACACCAGTGAAGAATTGTTTACCACGCATGTCCCAAACACCTTGATTAGGTAATGCTTGCTGTTTAGCAGAGAGCATACCTTGGTATTCCTTGAAATGAATAGTACATAGCAATTCATAATTAATAACAAATAAAAAAAAAAGGCCTAAAATTGAAACGGAAGGAAAACTGCCGTTCACAGGCCAAATAAGTTCTAATTCTGGACAAATGAGAGAATAAATTAACTTGAAAAGAAAAACATATTATTACATACTATTTGAGAAGGGAGATTGGGGGCTCTGCCGCCATATTGAAGTTTTGGTGGTGGTAAAACTCTTCCTCTGACTTCCATCATATTATTAGAAATGGCCAGTCCAAATTCTTGTACATAAGCGTCATTATTGAAGTCAGCCCTACGAACTAGATTATTTATCTCCCTTTCACGATCAGGCGCAGATCTAGCTGTAGCTTTTATCATTGTTGAAGTTTGCATGTCCGTTAATTTCTTTATACATCGCTGACCGGCCACAATATTGCAAACCTAAAAACAAACAGAAAAAAAATCTGCTGTGGATCAAGGGAGTTGAAGAATAACTGCAATTCATACAAATCCAATTGACAAATTTTCTTCAAGCTTAGTACTAAACCTTAATATTAGAAATAAAATATAAGTGACGGGAAAGCACACATTATATTTGTTGTTTCTTATATTCAGCTACCTGAAAGTGTACATATGGATACTAAAGTCAGTGTCTTCTTAGTCTATCACCAAAGAAAATAAATTTAGAAGAAAGTGTTAATATCAATTCTTCCAGAACCTATGCCTTCTATGCTCCAAATGTCAGAAAAACACTCGCTAGAAACAGACGTTTCGCCCCCCCCATATCGCAATGAGCTTCTTCTGGGTCGTTGTATCTTGAGAGCAAATGGTTTGCAATCCACTCATAGATATCAAAAGCTCTGAGGAAGTCTGCCATGTTCTATCTATTTCTCTACTTTCCAAGAAAGATAGACCAAGAAACTACTTTTACAATAAATATTTCACAATTTTTGTAAAATCAAAATCCTGGTTCGAAACTCAAATTATTGTTTCTTAATTTTAAATATTGAATAATTGTGTAAAAGAAATGGATGCTAAATTGTAAAATTAGTTCTATGACCCAGTTATATGTGAATAAATAGTAAATTAGCTCCAGAAATACTTGCTAAGTTGCACGTATACGTCACTAGATAGAAAGATATATAACAATACTTTATTTTAAGAAGGATTTCAATACAAAAAATAAATTTATTAGTATTATACAGCAATGGAATAGATCAGTCTGTTGGAGGTCGGTAAATACAAAATGCATCATCAATGGTATTGCAATAAAGAAAACAATGAAAATTATAATTTATTAAAAAAAAAAAAAATTAAATTTTATTGAATGAAATGAAATGAAAATATAAAAGAAAAGAGAACTGATAGCGACTTGATAAATAAATGATTACAGAAGTTGAATGAAAGTTAGAGCAAAAAGTAAAATTACAAATATACAAAGAAGTGCGTGCAGAAGTGTCAATTGCTGGAATGGAACTTGAATTCTTGGATAAATTGTTGGCGATAAACCCAGGCATGACGGGCATATTTAATAACTCGAATATCAGAGCTATTCAAAAGAGAAATAAGGTTAGATTTAGTAGAGTGCAAAATTTAGGACGCGAAGTTCTGACAGAATTGAACATTCTGTCATAAAATGAACCGCGTCCTCCTTAGCACAAGTTACACAAGAGCCAACGCAACTCTTTAAACTTTAATAGGTTAGTATTGTTAGAAGAAAAAAAAAAAATTGCGCAACAGCCCATGAAAGGCCAAGGCTTGCCAGACGGCATTTGAATGGGGGGGTGGGCGGTAAGCACATCGCAGTTTCCATGCCGTTTAGTTCGGGCACCACTAACTGTAGCGTCACATTTTTTATTACCACGATGCTGGGTCAACAACGACTTGGCCCTCACGGGAATCGAACCCAGAATTCTCGCACGAAAGGCGAGTGCGCTAGCCACTAGACCAACGCGTGAGGACATTGATATTAGAAAGGATGCAATTTGTCTTCCCAACAAGCAATATTTCAAGGACGAAATAGAAAGAAAAGGAATATTTAGTACATAACGACTTTCATTCTTGGAACCACAGAGAATTACGACTGATAACCTCAAGCACTATAATCTTAGGATATTTGTAATTGGGGTATTTCAGGACCTTAAGAATGTAATTAAATTTAGCTTAGGAGTGTATATTAGTAACGGGTCAACCGAAGTGTCCAAATAGAGCATATAATTTGGAGTATAAGATAATAATGCAAATAATTTCCTTATAAAGAAACGCTGATTTTTTTCAATTTGCTCGACTTCCTATATCCCCAAACCTGACAAGCATAACAGAGTATAGAACGGCAAACCCCATTAAACACGTTAAATTTCGCTGGTGGTGGAACCAAGTCTTGACAAATAAAATCTGCCCAAAAACGGTTGAGGGAAAATTTAGAGGAAGAAACTTTTGTTCTAAATGAGCAGTTAATGAAAGTCGAGAAGTCAGTGTAGCACCGAGGTCCTTATAGCCATTAACTACTTCAAGGGAGACACCTTTGTAAAACCATTTTTCTCCGAAGCCAGTTTGCCACCCCTTGTAAAAACCATTACCTTGGACTTCTTCAAATTGACTTTTAGGTTCCATTGGTCGCATTAATCTGCTAGAATGTTTATGTTCCTCTGCAGACTATAAGCATCCAGAAACAAACAACATCGTCAGCGTAATTAAGTACCTTGATTACTGAACCGCCAACTTTAACACCTGATTCTAAACACGACGACAGATTATCTAAAAAAAAATGGAGAAAAGAAGAGGACTAAGATATACCCACTGCCTAACACCCGAACTCACCTGAAACCAGTTGGAAATCTCCTCCCTACCTCTAACTGCTGAGGCGGAATCATTATATAAGGATTCATAATATTAATAAATTTAGAAGAAACACCGAGACTACACAGTTTGAGTATTAAAGCCCCTCTGTCAACTCGGTCAAACGCAGCACTGAAATCGATAAATAAATAAAAAATTTTTGCCCTCTTCGCAATAGCCTTAATAAACAGATTTTTATTAATTAATAAACCCATTAATAAACAGGTTTGTGTACAAACAAATTGCCCTCAATGGAGTAGCCATGACGTAATCCAGCTGGGCACTCACTTAAGTAAATTGTTGGAGGTTACGAAGAAATAGAGGCGGCGAAAGAGAACGCCAGAAAAAAATCTTTGCAATTCACCCTCGGCGGCCTGGGCGCAGACGAATTTTTCTCATACTGCTGGAACTCTTCCAGATACTGGTGAGGAGGTGCCAACATCCTTTGAGAAGTTAACCTTTTGAGAAAAATAATCCTTTGGTAGGGTATTGTAGGGAAAAGTAGTGCAATAAAATCAGTCATATCATGACCCACCAACTGATTTATTTTATTAGTTCCATCATAAACACCATACCTCTCAGACCTTTCAGCATGCACCAATCAAATGAGTCATTTTGAATTCTAAGACGATCCTCAGAAAGAGACCCTTGAGACACCCATTTAAAAGCCGATTTCACGTCTTAGGAGCAGCAATTTTATTCTCCTTCTTAGCACAGTTTCTGGCAGATCTTGAAGAATAAAAAATCCGGTCCCTTCATCTTCTTACAGGCCTCAATATTACATATTTATCTTGAACGCGCAAAAAGGTAATAAGAAGAGACCTCTTCATGTGTAAGAAGGTCATTATGTCCAAGAGGAAAAATAGAAATATTATTTTCACTAATGTCAACGTCCAAAACTTGTTTAGAAAACTCCTTTAGTAAATGAGTAAGGCTATCCTGTGTAGTATGTCTGACTCCTCTGAAGATATGGTTGTGGCGTCTAGATCTAGTGTCAAGCACATCAATACGTTTTGTTTGTTCACTAGTAACAGGCCTTAAATGTTCAATTTCTTTTTTTGGGTTATCTCTTCTCTAAGACTCTTGTTATCTTCACGAAACTCTTTTATATCATCTTTAGAAGCAACTGATGCTAAATTAACGTCAAACAATCCACTTCATGGATTTCACTAGGTCAGGTATAGAAAGACGAACTACTTCTCCCAGCTTAGAGGTATCCGACGTAGGCAAAACTTCTTTTATACTTTTATATTAAGTTCAGGGGGAATGTTTTTTCGGACGAGTTGACTTGAAGAAGAGGATTTTGGTGAGAAGCAATGTTCATTCTTCGGGGCATATGATAACTAAATTTTTTTAATTTATCTTTTTTTTCGATGCAAAATTGTAAAATTAGTTCTGTGATCCAGTTTATTTGTAAATAAATAGTAAATTAGCTCCAGAAATACTTGCTAAGTTGCACGTATACGTCAATATTCGACCCTGATAATTGGGTTTTACTAAATTAAGAAAAAAGAAAAGAAAATCATACAACCTTCACTTTCAGCAATTGTCACAATTGCTAGCTACAAGAGCTGCTACTGCCATAGTTTCCACAGATTTATAATTTATGTAACTTTCTATATAATCGAAACTTTTTCCCGAAGATTTATTGTACAATTTACAACAATTGCAAAAATTATCGGAAATTGCCTAATTTTTAATTGTAATTTTAATGGTAATAATTTACTTTAGCCACTGTTCTTAAATTTGTAGCTAAGGATAAGCATAAGGACTTTTCCTTTATGATCACCAGACAAGATGTTTCCTAAACTGAATGCATAATTTTACAATTTGCAAGCGCATAGTATCATGAGGACGTACTTTATATGTAAATTATAGGTATGTATGTATGCAAACTGATTCCTACTTTTATTACTGTTTATGTATACAGGAGTGACGAATCCACTTCAACAACTAATTTCTGCTGGTGTTTTCCTACCGAGATTGTACTGTTTATACAAAGACCAATTCTATTTTTTGTTTTCAGGTTTTCAATTTTTTCTGTTTTCAACAAAATACTTTAACGAAAATTTCGAAAAATTTCTTAAAAATCTGTTTCAAGCATTGTAACATAGAAGAATGGAAGGTTGAGGGCGAAGCTTAAAGATATAAAAACTATACAATATTCATATCAATATTCTTTCAATATTGCAACATTCTTATCTACATAAAAAAAAGTTACCTCCAGAGGTAGATAAGTATGTTTATGCTCTTGACCAACTTGTAAACACGGAAGATGAGGATACCTGAGCTTCATTTTGTACTTATCTAAAAAGTACTTTGCCACGGTACATTCTACAGTCTGCCCATTTTCCAGTTGCAGAGGAAATCTAGAGATTAAGGAAAAATATTAATAATATGAAATTTAAAAAGCATAATATAAAATGAGAAAAAAATTATTATTATATAAACAACAACTTACGATTGCATTTGAGCTGGCCTTCTAGTGACATTACAGACCCTATATTTTCTTCTCATCGTGCCACAATGTGTAATTTCTATTTTCAGTCCTTTAATCTCTTTTGTAAATTTGACTCTTTGTGAATCGGTTAATGGCTTTCGCTGTTCGGCTATATCTCTAATATCCAATACTTCGCACATAAATTCTATCACAGGCTGTGCTTTATAGAAAGCAGTCGCCGAAACTGTTGAGTGGAAAAAATTATGCGACTTTCTCTTAATACAATTTTAAAATGGGCAAATATTCTTCAATCAAATCTTCTTAACTGGTAGTGGGGCTCGGAGGTCATGTTAGATAGCTGACTAGTAGTCAATTAAATATATTTTACATTGCAATCCTGAATGAAATTAAAAAAAAAAATGTTTCTTCTTTGGTCCATGCCAAATAGACTATGCCATTAGTATTTGAGTACTAGAGACATGTCCAGTAAGTAAGTGTACTGAGGCTCTCACGGCCGGAGGGATTTTGTTTTCTACATGTTGGCTACACTATCGTGTACGGCAACTAGACCGTTTCGAGGTCAGTACGTTGAGAACTGTCGACGCGACAATAGGTTTCGTGAAAAATGTCAATCCAATCTCCCCGCCAAGTGTGAAATACGCGGCGTCATCCGTTATCTCGTTTGGAAGGGAAAAACTCCGGTTGAGGTTTATAATGAGGTAAAAACTGCATATGGTGATAAAGCTATGAATCGTACGAGTGTGTTCAAGTGGTGTCGCGAGTTTAAAAACGGTCGTACGTCTGTGCATGATGATCAGAGGAGCGGAAGACCTTCAATTGTGACTGACGAAATTGTGGAAAAAATCGAAAATGCGCTCCGTGACGATCGCAGATTGACTGTGGATGAACTTTCTGCGATGTTTCCGCAAATCTCCAGATCTCTGCTACACGAAACCATCACAGAAACCCTCGGATATCGGAAACTGTCCGCGAGGTGGGTCCCAAAACAGCTGACAGACCAACACAAGTTGAATCGAGTGGAGGCCGGGCAAGAGTTTTTGAGACGCTACAAACTCCATGGAGAAAACTTGGGTTGCACACTACACACCTGAAACCAAAAGGCAGTCTCAACAGTGGCGTCACACCTCTTCACCCTCCGCCAAAAAGTTCAAAACCACAATTTCAGCCAAGAAAATCATGGCATCCGTGTTTTGGGACTGTCAAGGCATAATTTTAATTGAATATATGCCTCAAGGGGAGACCATCAACTCTGCAAGATACTGTGAGACCCTAAAAAAATTGCGGAGGGCGATTCAGAACAAAAGGAGAGGCATGCTGACAAAGGGAGTCTGCCTGCTGCACGACAATGCCAGCCACAGGAACTGCTTGCCTCGTTTAAATGGGATGTCCTGAACCATCCCGCGCATTCCCCTGACCTAGCACCTTCAGATTACTATCTCTTTACCTCCCTGAAGCTGCACATGGGTGGAAAAAGGTTTTCAACCGACGAGGAGGTGAAGGGGGAGGTGGAGAAGTGGACGAAGGGGTTGGCGGGAAACTACTTCGAGGAAGGCATCAAAAAATTAATACCCCGGTTCACCACCTGCATTGAGAGGAATGGTGACTATGTCGAAAAATAGCTTACATATGTACTAATGTAACCAGGTAATTTTTTTGTTCAAATAAAAATTTTTGTAACCTACAAAAATTCAGTACACTTACTTACTGGACATGCCTCGTAATAACAGCCAAACTTAGCCAATTGTTAATGTCGATATCAAATATACATTAATATACAAGCTTCTTATACAATTAATTGATTAAATCACTAAGCTGCGAGCAGATTATTTGTGTATTGAAGCACTTTTGCAAGAACTATAAAAAATAGTCATTGATGGAAAAAGCTGGGCTGCTATAATTAAGTGGTGGAGATTTCTAACAAATCTTAAATAGAGTTAGCATGATCGAACAAAATAAAGTTCAGCTGGAAGGATGCAGGGATTAGAGGTTATGGACAGCCGACCAATTGGCCAGAAATGGGGCGTTCTGTGGTCCAGAACCTGTCCTAGGGATAACCAAAGGGACAGTCCACAACATGCATCTCTCAGAGACTGGCTACAGAGAGAGCACGACACAATCTGGAAACCAAGTCCAGAAGCCTAAACACAGCAAGATGATCATGTCGAAGCTGTATAAATATAGAACCAAAGAGATCCTTTGTTTAGGAAGGAACCAGATTAATCTCCTAAAGGCTTTTCACGGGCACGCCAGATCCAAGAAACATCAACACAAGGTGGGGATAATTAACTCGGTACCTTCGTGTAGACTATGTCAGGAGGGGAGGAAACGGCTTTGTACCTGTTGTTTGATTGCGCTAAGAGATCTTAGGCACACTGAGACCAGAAAAGATCATAGCGCAAAAAGAACGAGCTGAGAAAGCCCTCAACCTCTTGAAGAGGTGTAGGCACAAAAAGCAGTGATTGCAGTGCCTGGGATCGTGATCCCCCCCATGTAAAATCTAATTTAATCTAGTATTATCGAAATATGTATTGAATCCGGAGGTCTATGGAAAATTTGGCAAATAAATAAAAATATATAAAAACTAAAACGTCAATACAGAATCTATTGCTGCTCAGGCTAATAGTAAGGGCGTGTAACCAATCATTTCCTCTCAGAAATGTCCATGTTTTATAATATTTATTCATTGTGGAGGGCATAATGAGAGCTAAGGAGGGGATTGCGCGGTATATTTTTTATATATTAGTATCTTATTCGCATAACCATGTTCTATTATCACAAACTCATTAAAACTGAAAAAATCTTATATCACCGTGGTATTTGAAAATAAAATCCATTAGTTAATTTTATATTAACTCTTACCATCAATATTGAGCATCATTTTCCATTGTGATGGTCTGACTGATTGATGAAAACCGAACCAAACCTCCCGACCTCCACCAAGTGGATGATAGTATCCATCTGGTGAGGAAAAGAACGAACGACCAACTGGTGTATAGGTCATCGATGGTAAATGCCTCATTACTACGTCCAAAGCCTAATTAAAAAACATTTAAAAAAATGTACCTAAATATATTATTTATGTAATTTAAATAAAAAGTAAATAAATTATCCTCTAACCATAATGGCATCAAAAGGTATTTGTCTAGTCCTTCCTTCTAAAGCTTCTTCTAAAGCGAACAATGAAACCTGAGCCATCCATTTTATAGCTACCCTAAATACACGATCTTTACCCTCACCTGGTAATGTCACCTGCGGCAAAACAGAAACAAAAAACAAACTTTTAATACATGCTAAAATGAATTTGCAAAGAGTAGTGACCCAATTTCCAAGATAATATTGATGTCTGAGACTTTTCATTTCAGTAAAAAACTATTTCGTTTACAATTTTTTAAAAAAAATCACATATTGGAATCTGTCATAGTTATTGGAATTCCGCTAGCTAGAAAATCAAATTGTGTAAAATTTTCAGAATATATTCCATAGAAGGAAAAAAAAGCTTTGGATGATTATTATAGAGGCCGTCTTGGGCACTTCTGGATATCCCAGACTAATAATAAGAAAACTTATATTTAGCGTACCATCTCGTAGTTAAACTCCAGCTTAACACCAACCTAACATATTCATTCCATCTGCTTGTTCTTTTACTTTTACAGAAGCTACAAGCAACATAAAGATACAAATCAAAGATTACACAGCAGATCTAGGTGGCACCGACTTTCTTTATATGTTATACATCTACCATTCAGCAACTTGAAAGGCGATATCCGAGTTTAACAACTAGAGCACTTATCCATCACACCCAATACTCACAACAATACACCTCCAATGGTAGTTGCTGTATGCAACTAATTGGGTTTATTAGCGTATGCCCACAGTCAATCTCTAGTCAGCCAAACACATTCAATCACTCACTTACACTTTACAGACATCCGTATTCTATATACAAACACAACAACCAAGGGAGGCATAGTAGATGTTCAAGTTCGCAGTGGAGTTACTTTAAAGCCATTCCCTCTGCATATTTAATCTATTCAGATCACTATCCCACTATATACTTCCATCAGCATTTTCTTTCTGTTTTACAGACGACTGTAACAAAGTACACAATAAGGCAATCAATGCAGCCATATTTGATCTTCTAAAGCGCTAAGGATTTCACTTTCTAGCCACTCTTCTACACTCTTTGGTCTACAGACCACTATCTCTTGGATCAGATTTAATGAGAGGGATTGGCCAGATTGCCTATACGCCACAGTGACTCAAAGTGGATCTATTGTTTAACTTATATACTCGTTTAAGAGCACAATCTTCAGGCTTTAACTTTACTATAAGACTCTGACAGGTATGGAGATCCTGATCCTGCAAGAAGCTCGTAAAATTGGTTTTCTTCTCCTAGCAAGTTGTACCCGCAACTAACAAGTCCTTCACACTGATGCAACACATACAATGCCGTATTATATCAAAACCTATAGAGCCTACTCCTCTCCTACCAGGCCCATTCGTTAAATATTTATTAACTCTTCCGTGCTGCAGGTAGGTACCCAGTCTATGCCTAAAATTTCGGCCATTAACGATGAAAACGAGTGATTAAGATACTGGATTGACGTGAATTTTCTTCTTAATGCACTTTAAACAGTAATGCACCTTTATGTTGTAATAGGATCCGAAGATAGGAGAGAAACACCAAACCTAGTTACTCAGTACCAGCGCTCGCTCCAGAGGCGGGCCACCCGAACATTTGCCCGAACAGTGCTCAGCATTTATTCTAGTTTATCTCTTAAACCCAATCTCTCCAACTCTCTCCTTCTTACATTATTATAATGTTCAAGCAAAGTAACGGGATTAGATGTAGAGCAATAGAAACTGCAAACAGTTTGAAAACACAAATAAATGTAATACAATTTCATACACTCACCTCTAATTCCATGCGATCATTGCCAATTGGTAATGGATCTCTTGTATACAGATTGCTTCTTCCGTCAAATACTGGCTTTAAATTACCAAATATTTTAGAGTAGGCATGCACCATTGTCTCTATAATTTCACGATTCACTTTTCTAGGACATTTATCTGGTTGAATTGAAATTTCATAATGATGGACAAATCCTCTTGGCATAGTAATTTGGAAATGGTTGGCTCTTAATACAATTGGCCGGCCTTCCCTTCCAAGATTTGGCCGTCGTGGACATGTGAACACTGTAGATGATCGAACAAAAAAGAAAATTAATAAATATAACAAAAGTTACATATAAAAGTTAATTTTAAAATAATTAATCTGAATCAAATAGATTCAAGTATACGTATAGTTGTGAAAACAGGTCATATCCAAAGAGTAAACTAGTTTTTTCTTAAGTTTGTCAAATACTATTCAAAGCAAAAAAAAAAATAGATATAATTTCTGTCATTTGGTTGCGTTGTTGTGTACGTATACAGGGAGGTCTGCCCCTGAATTTCATGTGAATAAAGGGTTAAGACAAGGAGACCCATTATCATGCTTGCTCATCAGTTTAGCCCTAGAAAAGGTAGTGCGAGACGCAAACATACAGGTAAGAGGCACAATTTTTCATAAGTCCGTACAGATCTTGGCTTAGGCTGATGATGTGGATATCGTAGGTAGGCCCTTTGACGATATGAAAAACGCGTTTTTAAATCTGAATAGAGCTGCCAAGATGTTGGGACTTGTGGTAAATGAGAAAAAAACAAAATATATGCATGCGGGGGGAAACACTGGGCGCGGGAGATACGTGTCGATGGATGGTTACAAGTTGGAGAGGGTAGACATTCATCTATTTAAGATCTCTTGTTTCTAGAGATAATGAAGTCAGTCTAGAAATTAAAAGAAGGTTGTAGCTGGCTAACAGGTGTTATTTTGGGCTCAGTAATCTTATGAGGAGCAAATTAGTAGCGAGGGCGACAAAGATACTCCTCTACAAAACACTTCTCCGTCCTGTCCTTATCTATGGCTCCGAGATTTGCTTGGGTCATCACAAAATCTGTTGAAAAAGCTCAAGCTCTGGTAGCCTTCGAGAGGAACATCCTTCGCAGAATTCATGGACTAGTGAAAGAAGGTACAACCTGGTGAAGGCGCACAAATCAGAGGTGATTCGGCTCTACCGTGAGTCTGATGGTGTGCAAACAATAAAGCTGGGCAGGTTAAGATGGGCAGGACATGTTCATAGGATGGATTGTACTGAGGTCTCAAAAAAGAGGAACTATGCTTGGCATCCGAAACTGGAAGGCTGCTGCAATGAATCGGGACAACTGGCGAAAGAGCATCGAGGAGGCCAAGGCTAACCAGTGGGCTGTAGCGCCAGTCATGATGATGATGATGATGATGGTTGACAATTGGTTAAATTTTATATTGTAACTGTATTTTTATAAATTATTCGAAGAAAAAAACATACAAAATCAAAACTCCAAAATATAAAAAAAAATTATAAAAAAAAACGCATGACACCTCAAATTCAACAGTCTATTAATTCTGGAACCACACATGATATATTCGCCGAATACCCTACAAATGCATATTTGTAGAATTTCATGGTCGGGAAATGAATATTCTTGGCCCGAATATAATAAACCAAATTTGGTGATTATTTTTCAGTAAGTAGATAATTTAAAAACAGTTACTTATATTAATGTTTCGGTGTTTGTTACGACCGCTGTTGTAAAATGGATGTTGAGGTTCGGTCACAAAATTATGTGTATTTTTGTAAGTACACTTCTTATAGATTTCCATATTTTAATCTTATATACCACATATTGTTTAAATTTTAATAGCTGAGATGTAATTTATTTCTGATTTGTTCTGCAATATAGCAATAGTTTAAAATAAATTTCAATTTTATATATATATATATATATATACATATACATACATACATATATATATAATTTTTTTTCTATTACTTAAGTAGTTTATTAAAAAAAAATATTATTTGAAAACTATTTTAAATTTATATTTATGTGTTGTCTTCTTTCTTTCTTTCTGATTTGTATTATAACCTCTGTACACACTTTGAAGAAGGCAATAAATAAATTTGCAGAAACGTCGGTGAAAATTTGAAGAGTTTTTCTGGTGACCGAAACTCGACATCCATTTTACAACAGTACATACATATATTGGCAACTTCTTCCTTAAGAAGGTCATTATTTATTGGGTTGCGCTAAGTATAATGGCAGAAATTGCCAATAGAGCGGGTGGTGGTTGGAAAAAAAAAATTATTGGTGTCGATTATCTTTCTATAGGTTTGGCTTGAATAATATGAATATCAGTATTTTAATTGCCCGATCTTCTTTTAAGAAATAACAGAAAATTCTGTAAACAACTTTATTACAAATTAATTACACTCAAAAATGAACATAAAAAGTATATCGAAGAATCAAATTTGGCTTATAATAAATTTTCGTCTACTTTTATTCGTCCCATGCATTAAAGACCGAATAATCCATATCCACGCTACCAGGTATTTGCCAAATAGTTATTAAATATTTGGCGAATATCGCTTGTTTAAGTCCGCTTAATAATCCAAACATAATAATAATTAATAATACTGACAAATTTGAATGCTAAGAGCTGTACAAAATTTTGGAAACATTGTTAAAAAAGAACTGGCGACTACAGTGTTCCTAGCATCTAGAACTAAATAAAATAAAACTCGTAATGAATCATTAAAACAGATTTGATGGCAAAAATGAAAAAACAAAATAAGCAGTTTAATTCTATTAAGCTTCTTGCCTTGAGTTAATACAAAAAAACAGATATTAAGGTGCAATAGATATTTCAGGTCGCATTGCAATAACCCCCTCAACAATCTATTCACCCACCAACTTGAAAAAACGTGATATGTCTCCAGGTTTATAAAGAAATCCACACTGTTTAAGTGTGTTCAGGCAGGTAGTTTCACTTTCTTTATGTGAGTGCATTTTGATCGAAAATTGCACTTCAATATTTTCGGCATGGGAAATTCTGTATGGAGAGAAAGTGGGAGGGAGAAGAGAGAGAGAAAAACTAGTTTGCTCGAGTTGGTGGGCTAAACCAAAGGTAAATTCTCTAGAAGTTGAAATGTGAGAATATGCTTTCTGTATTGTTAGACTTAAGGTCACTGAAATGGTGTCGTTTCCAGTGCTGGTTAGTTCAATTCACCAACCAGGGTATATCCGAATTGATTGAAGAAGTTGTCAAAGAGTTGTATGAAAATACTTAGCCTGGGGGCCCTACCACAATTCTAGCCCTTTAATATCGAGCCTATTTAGGCTTTAACTTCCAAATTGTACCAGAAGAATCACGAGCTTAGCAATCGTATGTATCGTAAAAAGAAGTACACTTCATGAAGTCCACAAGAGCAGCCATAAGTAAGAGGCATTGAGATGTAAGAGCTTCTACTGCTTGTAGAAGGAGGCCTATCTCAAATTAAAAATACCGCAAAAAGTTCAAGCTGAGACGGGAGAGCAGGAAAGGCTTAAACCGAGCATGCGAACCGAGCACGAAAGGCTTAAACCGATTCTAGGCGTTTAAGAAACAAGCTGCTGATTTCTCACAAAAATGGAGACGAATCTACATCAGTGGATTATGGGCTAAGCGACCAGAGATCGCTAATAAACTAACTTCAAAACTGTACACTTTTTCATATTTGCGACAAAAGTAATGTCACCTTAAACTGTTTCGTCCCGTCCAGTGTACGGCCAGGATAACTGTCACATTTCATTTTAAATTTAATATTATGGTGAATAATGATAAAATATATGCCATTTTAAGAATCGTCTAATAACATATAATATAAATTACAAATACTGTTTTAATAAAGCAAATAAATAATATTTAATCTAAGAATAGTATGAATTAATTTGAAACTGAGGTAGTCGCCAGGTGGGAAGTAAAACTAAAAAAAATTTGAGGCAAGAGGAAAAGATAAAAAAAACTAATTTAGGAGGGGGCTATAATATTTGGTTGATTTATGTTTAATTGATATGAAAAAATCACGTTTTTTTAGGATAAAAATAAACTTGCTTCTAGGAAAATAAAACCAGTGCAAATCAGAGCAAGATAAAACCCAAAGCTAAAAAGCTCCTTAATTTTTAATAAATTTTTTATAGTGCTTTTTCAATTTCTTCAGATACTTTGTAATTATTATTTATTCTTAATACTAGTAATTTTTTTTTTTTAAGAAGGCCTAATTTTTGAATAAAATTATTAACAGTAATTTTATTGCTAACAAATAAAAAAAACAACAACAAAATAAGTAATTGTTAAGAGTGTTCTGATATCAGTATAAATTACAGATTCTTTCCATTTTATGTTATTTAAACTAAACTAATATCTTAAAAAAGGTACCACGTACTGTTTATAAAGCACAACCAAAAACAAACAAAAAAACATAAAATGAATAAACATGTGAAACAAAATGAATTAATTGAGATATATTCTTTAATTATAGATATGATTCAAAATAGACAAAATTTATCCTGAAATGGAAGATTTTTTTTTTTTTAATCTCATCAATAAAATTTGACAATTCTTAGAAATTTAATTTTAAAACAAGATTAAGAGAGGGGAAAAATTCTTGCTTTCTTAGAAAACAAGTTGAAAACTGACAGTTTCTGTTACAACAACTGCATATAATTCTATCGTTATCCAATACAAACAAGTATTCAGGTGTCATGAACAGAGAATAATGTTGAAAAAGTGGTAAGATGTACATTAGGAAACAACGTTGCAGAAAAAAAAGAGCTTAAGGTAGACGAATTTCCTCTACTTTAATTCTCTAATTCTCTGTATAGAGATGTATTAATTTTTTTCTTTGATAACCTGCTTATTTTGTAGCATCACTCAGTTTCTGCTTATTTTGTAGCATCACTCAGTTTCTGCTTATTTTGTAGCATCACTCAGAGTCAAGTTGTTTTGATGAACAAGCTGTTACGAGTGTACCATCGGAAATTGCATCGAGCTAGTCGACTAGAACTACACAAGTAGGGATCAAGAATGATGTATTCCAACAGCTCCAGCAGATGATGTATTCCAGCTATGCAGAAGGGGTTATGTAAAACCTAGATAAACCATCTTCTTCTATACCTCCTAGGAAAGCGACTTTAAAAAATTGAAAACATCAAAAAATCATCAAGCTTCCAGAATTTTTCACCAAAAGGTAGAACTTGCCTTATTAATCGTTAATATCTGAGCTAAATTAATGTTCGATTTTCATTTCATACGGGATTGGATAATAAAAAATATGTCCAACCGTGGCAGCCGAACTACAATTAACAATATGATGACGACTTCTGTCGGCAGCCGTTCTCCTGCCATACAACGTGGTCACACAATCTGCTTTCCAACAACCCGATCTCAATCCCTGCTAATATGTATGGGAAGAATGAATGCGATAGTACTGATAGATTTTCTACTCTTTACCAATAAAAATTCATAGCTTAGTTGACAATTTTAAATTGGCGTGAGCTCCCTTTAAACTTATCCTGCTATTCCAGAGTTTTTTTCTGAGTATATAGTGAAATTTCAAAGTGTCTAGGCATTTAGCCTAGATCAGACATTTTTCGTACTAGAACCCCAGCAGACCAAATGTGTAAATAGTTGGAGTTGGGGAATCCATCAGAAAAGTGTTGCTCAGGATGCTAAATCAAGGATATCCGTATCGAAGGGTTATTATCTCTGAAGAGTTGTTTAATACACTTCCCATCTGCAGGAATCTATAGTCCTGTTGAAGTAGTTTTTTCATGATAGACCGTGTTCAAACATAAATCTCCGTGACCACTAAAAATTACTAATTTTATTAAAAGTTTTTTTAAAGTAGTAGTAGTATAGTATTTTTTTAAATAAAGAAAAGTAGGAGAACAAAAATTATAAAAACAATATAAATTTATTTAACAAAAAAATGCAATGCAGCAACAGATTCATTCAACAGGAAGAACCTGAATTCAAACCAATAGTTTTGGAAGGGAAGAGAAGGAAATGCAAATTAAAAACAGATTATTAGGGAACCATAAAATGCAAGTTCTTTTAGCTGACGTAATCTTTCAAAATTGTTACATGATTAAGAAGTAATTGGATTAATACAGCTTAGAATATCATATGAAGGATGTTGAAGGGAGAGTAACAACTAATCGAAGGAGTTTTAAGGAAAAAAATATTAAAAAATAATAACTAATTAAGGACGCCAGAAAGTAAAAATGAGGTTTTTTTAATTAAACAAGGAATGAAATTAATAACATAAAGATTGTCATTTCGTTTACACCATATTTTATATCTAATAATAAAAATAAAACTAATAATAACCAAATAATAGTAATAATAGATATTATTACATAATATAATAAAAAACTAAGCAATAATAATAAATAATAAAAAAATCTGAATGAATTTTTATTATAACTTAAATTTATTATAATAATTCTTATTTAAAATATATGTTTAGTTTTTAATTATAAATTCAAAGAAAAAAAAAATATTAAAATAAAAATAAACAGAAAAAAAGGTTATTATATCATTTTTTATACTCACTGGGGTAGGTCGGGGGGCTGGTGTGGGGGCTGTGGGGGCAACAACGCGATGGCCCCAGGCGGCACCCCGACTGCCCCCGGTGGTGGCACCCCGCCTCCTCCACCTCCACCTGCAGGACCAACTGGCGGCGCTGCGGGACAATCATATTTTGTGTCAACACTACATTTAATAACGCTATCCCCCCTTTTTTTCATTTTTCATAATTCTTAAGATATATTTAAAAAAAGTAATTTTTTTCAGGCCAAATGTTCTAGTAAAAGAAAACCAAAATTTTAATAAATAAAGTATTTGAGATTGGTGATTTGATCCACTAAACTAACTAAAAAACAAGCATTTGAGGATATAGATCAAACAGAACTAGCATTTTTCCCGGTCCTTTTTCTGAATTGTTATACCATCATATAGTGAGTCTCTTCAGTTTCAATTTATCTCCTAATACCCAAAGTACAAAGTCATCAGTAATAATTAGGATATAGGAGAAACTAGTACCAGGAAAAGTCTAATATCATAAAACAATTAATAAAAGGGAAAATTTGGAAAAGCACCCAGAAATACAATGCAAGTAACATACAACGGATTTTTATTAGTACTATACGTTCAACTAACTGAAAAAAAGAAAAAAACCTAATCTAATCTTATCTTAAGCAAAATATTATGTTCATAATATAAAGCTCCAGTGAACACTGCCAATTTCAGAATGACGACTCGCCATGACTACCTTCGCGAGCACTTGTTTAGGATTGGAGTGGTACGAAATGCCGGATGCCCGCTTTGCAACGATGGCACACCGGACGGTGAGCACTTGCTGTGCCAAGCTCTATACCAGAAGCGTGAGGATTCTACCGAACAAGACCTCTATTACGCAAGGGCTCTCCTTATATTGGGTAGCCCGCGACAAATGGCTAAATTGCCATCAGTTGGCGTTGGATATATATATATATATAAAGGACTATATATATAAAGCTCCTGGCGATATACAAACAAAATTTCTAATTTGATCTCTTCTTAAGAGTTTTGCACATTAGCTAAACATCTGACTACTGCATAAAAACAATTTTTTTCTTACTCAAGGGGCAGCTCAAAACCAAGTATTCAGTTGAAACTTCAACTTCGACAATCTGATTCAAGGAAGAGGCAATTTCCTTTAATGTTTTTTTGATTTTTTTTAATGAGTCTATGATTCTGTCTTATTCCAATTCCGTAAATGAACAATTCTTTTCAAAATGTCTTCATTAGGTTCATTTCTTTTCTTTAAACAATATTATTCATCAAAAAACAACTGTGAGAGTTCAAAATGTTACTTACGCAAGAAACAGAAACCTTTTATTTTCTTTCCTAAGATTTATCAAGGTAATAAAGAAAACACATAAACTTTCTTATTACCTACATAATATATATGTACTTTGAAAGTTGCCTCTGAATTAAGTTTTTTTTAAGGGAAGGTGTAGGTAAAACGAGGAGGGATCGAATTCGAAATACCTGGATTAGAGAGCATTTGGGAATGACATCCCTGATACATTAGACTGTTGAAGTTAAGACAGCTTAAGAGGTTCGGTAAGCGCCCAGAGGTATAACTTACCCACAGGTAGCATTAATATACCAAGACCACATTCACAGAAGGTATAGAGCTGGCAAGAGCGAAATATATGGAATACATTGAAGGGATGGGTCGAGACTGTTATTCCATGCCTAGCGACACAAGGGAGTTAGGGAAATAAGTTTTCCGAAAACTAATATCCTATGGATTCCTATTGCTATCTTCAATAGATTTGATTATTATCAATAGTGCAATTGAATAGATATGTTAGCCAAGCCAACCTACTCCTCTGCAACTAAGAAGAGGCCCCAGATCTACTTTAGCTCCCTGCAAGAGTTTGGGCACAGAATTTGTATATAAATGTGAGTGATTGTGAATAGTGTTGAACTGTGGCGGATAGTGTGAATTGTGAGGTATGATTGGTTAGTACGATAAACCTGAAGTAACTGCACACATTAACTACCTCTCTGTCTGAGATTCTATGTATATACTGTCAGTGCCCAGTATACATATTGTTTTCGTGCTATTGGATTTGGCTATAATGAAGTAATAGCTAATCCATATCCCCCTACAGTTTTTAGTTTGTCATAGTATGGAGAAGAAATCTATATGGAAAACGAGAAAACTGTCCATACGAGAAAGTTTAACTCCAATGATTTGGCTATATAGAAATGGAGCAAAATAAATACATCCACTAAATAGCACATTAGTGGGCTTGCGGTACGAAGGAATTTTAAACAATCTTGAACATTTGGCCTTCAATTTTGCTAAATAAGAAAAACCTTAAAAAATAAAGTAATAAAAATACAGGAAAACAAAAAGGATAAACCTAATTTGTTTATTGCAGATAAATTAAATAAATCAATCACATTTTAAAAAGAAAAATAAATGGAATATATTCATTAGTTGTCAACCAAAAGTATGAGGCATAATGATAAAATGAAAAAGAAAACAAACATAAGCAAATTAGTTAAAAAATAAAATTAAAATAAACCCAAATAAACATGCCATGCTACAGAAACGAAAATGATTCAAAAATGAATAAAGAAAATCTGAAAAAACAACATTATCTACTATACATAAAATTCTATATTAAATATTTACACATTTTGCACAAATAATGTAATCACAAATTACCTGGAAATAGTGACTGTTAAGAAATAATACAACTCTTATTTTAATTTTTCTTTAGAGGGGAAAAATATATATATATAAATCGAAACTGAGATAATGCAATTTCTTTGTAGAGAACGGCCAAAACTTTGAAAAGTTCTAAGTCTATTCTGAATAATCTGCCTATCATTCTTATGTGCATTTTGGGTTAAGAAGTCAAAATACAAACTATAGTTGGCCAGAAATAAGGTATTCCTATCCTGTAAAATCATAGAAGATATACTTATATCCTTTTGCCTTAACAAAAACGTATGTCGCATGTAAACGTTATAAATCATAAGGTTACTAATGAAAAGATTTGATACTAATTTTTCATTGAAATTTGCTACTATGAGGTATTCATATTCGTATTTAATTTTCATTAAAGATTAAAATAAATGTACTCTTTAAAAAATGAATCGAATAGGATTCATAATCTGCCACCAAGCAAATATATCATAAAAAATATGCTTCGATTCCTGTAAACATTGGAACAAGTATTATTTTAAACGCTTAACAAACTTTTAAATATAATTGATCTGGTAGAATAGAGCAAGTATATTCTCAGTAATAAGCTTAAATATTTTGGATACGTAATCTTCAAATTTCATACGAATATAACAAATATGTAGGTTTGTTTATATAGTATACACAAAATTGCACAAAGAGCGTAAAAGAATAATTTAAAAATATTTTAGAATGCTAAATTTATTAAAGCAAATAAGTTCAAGTTTTGGGTGCAGAGATTGGATGATAAGTAACTTTAACAAATTAAGTTACATGAAATTCTTTAATAATTACTCAACATTATCAAGTTATTTTAAAGCCAATTTTATAGGACACAAAGGCAATTAATATGGTCATTGGTTAAATACCAACACTGTATTTATAAATTTTTTTTTCACCCTTGACGACCTAATAGGTCATATGGTGGAACCCAAAATCCCTTCCTTCCAACAACTCCTATCACTCCAATCACCTTCACGGAGCCCCCGTGCCGCCATTCCTTCCTGGACGTCCTCCATCCACCTCTTGTTGGTCCTTCCTCGCTTCCTTCGTCCACTTCGCTTGTATTCTAACATTTTCCTCGGCCATCGCTCATTACCCATTCTCTTTACATGACCGTACCAGAGCAGTCTTCTTGCTTCGATTGAAAACAATGGATTTTTTTCTGCCTATACGCGATCCCTTATTTGGACAGCCGGAATTAACTGCAAACGCGGAACACCGCATCTTCTCCTCCAAAAATCCATTTCTAGGGCTAAGAGCTTCCGAGTCATTTTCTTTTTTATTGTCCAAGTTTCGTAAGCTAAAGGGTTGTATCCAAAAGGAAAGAGTTATAAATCTTTCTTTAAGTAGTCAGGCTAAGATTTTTATTCCATAATACAGAGTTCAATATGCCTAATACCTTTCTTCCTTGATTTATTCTCATCTGGATGTTATTGTCAGAAGAACCTTCTTGAAAAATTAATACCCCGAGATACTTACACTCTGAACTGCATACTAAATTCCAGTCCTCTTTAATAGGAAGGACGTCCTCCCCGCTGTTGAAAGCCATGCAGTTTGTTTTGACTTTGTTGACTACTAGACCCCAAGCGGAAGAGTTTCGTCCAATTTACACATCATATAACTGAGATCCTCTGAATCTGATGCTATCACAATTTGGTCATCCGCGAACAGTAGGTTGTACAGGCAACTATCTTCATTTATTTTTATCCCCATTCCGTGGCAATTCCTCTTCCAGTCTCTTAATGCCTGCTTAATGAAGATATTAAAAAGGAGAGGAGAAAGGCATTACCCTTTTTTCAGAACTTTTGTAATGGGGAAAGCTAAGGAAATATCGGTTCCCAACTTTATTTGTGCCTTCGCTCCATTATATAGGCTCTTAATAGCGCTTATTAGTTCTTTACTTATGCCACTAAAATCCAGAGCCTCCCAAAGTTTCTATAGCGGTACCGTGTCATAAGGTTCTTCGAGGTCCACAAAAGCCAAATGCACCTCTTGATCATGGGCTAACCTCCTTTCTAGCAACTGAGTCAATGAAAAGATAAGATCGGTACAGGCTCGCCCAACTCTGAAATCTGCTTGATCTTCAGAAAACTTACCTTTGTATTCTTCCTCAGTTCTTGCTTTTGAAACTCGACCATAAAGGCGGCTTAAACTGCTTGTTACTGTGATTCCTCGGTAATTACGACAATCTTTTTTATCGCCTTTCTAAATTTAAATTTATAAATTCGAAAAGGGCAAAACAAGAGGAAAAAAGTTTGTTGTAAATAACCTTCCCAAGCTGTCCACTCGAGCCCTTCCCGAGTTGCTACTTTTGCTTTACTATCGCCGGATCCCTGCTCGGGACTGTATTCCTATCATACAGGAAGAAAACGTTGGATTCATTGCACAACATACACATTGAGGGCTTCATTATTTAAAAATTCCTGCATTATATAGTTACGTTTTTCATCGCATCTGATGTAATATTCTTTGCAAACTTTACTTTCTTCTATGGGCCCTCTAGTCTCGTGCCGTAGTCCACAGCTAAGAACCGCTGCTCTAATAGATATTAGGTATATGTATGTGTACTCGTTTTTATTTATACTATACTACTAAACTACTTATAATTTCACTTAGAAGTCTCAAGGGATGTCCAACTGAAAAGCTAAATCCAGTGCGACCTAGAACACCATTCGGTGTTGTACACATACAATCTAGTACTCTGTAAACTGTTTGTGGCGAAATACAGTTTACCTGCAGGAATATCCTAAACCCAATAGGTTGGCATAAAACATTCACCTCTATATATGTTGTCTGAGTGTTCGGATTTCAATATGGTATATTCATGTTGTTTCCTCTACACTGCACGGTAGAAGAGGAAGAGAATAAGTAAGTAAATAAGTATATTCATGTTGTTAAACTAGGAACTCATCAATGACACCACGATCTTCCAACGTTGTACTACCTCCAGATATTAATTTTCCTGAGAAAATATTTTAAATAAAAGTGATTGGCATTTATGTGTGCAGTTAATATTCGAACCTCAAAGAAAATCATTGACTTCATTTTCAAAAAACCGCAAAAAAAATGTGATGTTTTTTGATTGAAAACTTCCATGTGATGGTAATGCCTAAGCGGAAAGTTCGAGCTTCTTGCTATTTTTGTGAAATAAAGTAAAAAGGAGGGTCTCTGAGAACTAAATCTACAAAAGTAGATATGTTAGGTATATCTTTACGCGCAGAGCAGCAATTATTATAATAATAGTAGTATGTAACTACTGGACCGCCAGAAGTCAAATGGCAGAACTGCGAACGACGTAGGCGTTAATAAAAAAAAAAGTATCAACTTAAAAGAAACAGTAAAGCTATTTAGATATCACATGCGACATCTTTATGCGATATCACACGAGAGATTCAGATTCCTTTTCTTTGTATGGACTAGCTGCATTTATTTATTATACTGATTTTACAAAAATTCTGGATTTATATTAAGCAAGTAAATAGAACTCGAACTCAACATAAATAAATAACTGCAGAAAAACAGGACATTCGTGAAATCTGAAGGTAAAAAGTTAGATAAATTGCCTTCTGTATTGTAAATAACAGCAAAATTCAAGCAAATTAAGCATGTAATTGCTAAAAATATGTCAAATAAATAAATATTATGACACAAAAAAAAAAACAAAGCAGATAATATTCTTTAGCCCAGAAAAATTCTTGGGGAAAAAATTGCAAAATGAAATCTTATAAAAACAGCTGTCCTATAAAACTTTCAATTCTAAAAATACCTATTTGATCATCTTTTAACAAGAAAATTTTTTATGAACGAAACGCAAAATTGTTCATGCG
Source organism: Triatoma infestans (assembly GCA_011037195.1). NCBI lineage: Eukaryota > Metazoa > Arthropoda > Insecta > Hemiptera > Reduviidae > Triatoma > Triatoma infestans. The sequence goes on along the minus strand of JAAEAF010002444.1, from coordinate 82,323 downwards.
GAAAAATTAACAATTTAGCTCCATATATAAACAAGATGTTAAAAAGAAAAATTAAGAGTTGGTCAAATCATTTTTTTTTCAAAGTTGGCTTGTCCATGCTCTAGGGGGAAAAATGTATAGAACTGCCCGAGTTTTAATAATGCTGCATATGAAAGCAGTTTCACTTGTTGCAATAACATTCTGACTCAACTTTGGACGCATTTTCCAGCAGCATTTGACTCTTTCTACGATAAATGACTCACAATGAAGCAGAGTGCTTAACGAAAACTTAATCGCTGAAATGAAAAATGTAAACACAAAAGGTCAAAGCACAATGATACGAGCTTATTGCAAATGTTTATATTATAAACGGGTAAGAATTGGAGAAAAATAATTTAAAAAAAAAAGTGATCTAATGAAATTATAATAATATAATTTGACTTTAAATTATATGAAAATTTATTGTGAAGGTAGAAGTTTTTACGACCTTATGAATTAAATTTACTAATCTTGTATGAGTTCAACACAAAATAAATACAAATTCTCGAAATGGAACTCGTTAAGATAAAATTATTGATTTTCCAGATAATTTTTGATTATGATATCAGTAAAAAGTTCCTCTTAATTTGTTCAGACTTTACAATGAAACAAGAAATTGTTGACAAATACTCCTTTGGTTCGTTATATTCTTTATTCCTAGCTAAACTTCATTTATCATAAACAGTAAATGCACATTTTCGAGGATAAATAAGGTAAAAGCAAATAATCAGCATAAAATAAAAGTAACCGTTTTCTCTTTTTAAAGCAAATTCCAAGCTGAATTTATGGAGAAACGTGATTTTTCTAGCTAAGAAATGAGCATAGGCTCACTACTTTTATTAGACTTTTAAATAAAATAATAATATATATTGAAATAAAGAAAAAATGCAAGAACTAATAGATCCTTTCAAAACAAAATATAAAACCAAACTAAAATAAAAGCAATTAAAAATAAATTAGCCCAACAGACACAGAGATAATGATTTTCTGCTAAATCTAAAAATACCCATTTTAAAACGTGTCTGTTACGTTTACCTATATCAAAAAGTTTCAGCAAAGTTAACACCAAAAGCTACTGTAATTTCAATGATTAGTTTCTAAAATAGCAGGTTATAATGTGTCACACTATTAATCCCTTTTCAAGCTTTTTAAAACATAATTATATGTTGTTACGTGACATGCAATTTAAATATTCGAATATATACTGTTTCAGTAGTACTAAATTTACAAACTAGTTACAAAACTCTAGAAAATGCAAGAAAACTGAAAAAAAGCAATTAAGAAAGGCAGTACATTGTCTACAATCTCCTCAAATTGTACAAAATATCATTGGATGAGTAGCAAATACATAACAAAATTATTGGAAGCTGAGAAATACTTTCATACACAACTTTAGATAAAAACAGCACCTTTAATTGGAATCTTTAAAAAAAAAAGAGCGGTTCAGAAAAGTTAATAAAGAAAGCAGGAATCCTTGGAAATAAACCGCAATGGACAAATAAATTGTTTTAAAAAGTTTATTATAAATTATTCGATTGAATTTAAAATGAATCATTTTTATCAAGTAAATTTCTATCACTCTTTTTGCAGTCATCTCAAAATGAGAAATAAAAACTGAAGAAAACCTTGAATTATAGAAAAGCCCTTCACTTTTAGGTTATATGTAAAATAAGGATTCATGTACACTAAAAATTTCTGCGAAAATATAGTAAAATCATTAAATTCCGCTTCTGTTACATTATCCATATACATAAAAGTAATAAATCGGTATACATCTAGTGCAGTTACTTGTAAGGTACCAAAATAAAAGATTAAGAAACATGCAGTTATACCAAACTGGGTAAATTAAGTGGATGTTTACAAAACTAAAATTTGCATGGAAAAATTTTTATATCCCTTAAAAACTCTTACTGCAGAATGAATAAGAAAATCAAAATGTTACAAATCAGGTCATTCACCTTTGTACTGACAATACACAAAAGAGATTCACTGCACGTTGTTGGGCTAATTTTGTAACTACATTTAAATGGAAATCTGATTACTATCAAACAAATAAAGAAATCACAATCTACGTATCAGAAATTTAAAAGGTATACACCAACGAGAACGTAATGGAAAGAATTGACCTTCTCAAATAGGTACATTAGGAACTAAAATAATTAGCGTAGTTTGTTTTTTTTTTAATTTAATAGCGTTTAAACTTAACACTAGGCAGATATAAAAATCTATACTTACGTTGGCCTACAGGATACATTATTACTACTTTCACTAGAAACAAATATATAAAAAAAAAAAACTAAAGGAATGTGTAGCCCTACAACCTAGAGGGCTGTTAAGTTTATCAACATGGCGCTTGAGTTCATGACGTCACTCCCAGTGCTACATATGACCAAAACCAAAGCCCCCCTACTGCTTTATGTTGGCTGCACTGCGGCCATACAGATGTATTCTTAGAAATAATGGTTTATTGGTTAAGTTATTAAAAACTAACATGTCCATACCCTTTTCTGGGACAGTAAAATTAAGTGGAGGGTTATCCGCTGCTATTTATAAACAAGTGAAAAGTGTTACATTAAAACCAGTGAAAAGGATTGTATTTAAATTTGATCCATTTCACGAAAAAACAGAACAAACAAGGTAAGGTATTCTAGGAAGAATATTTCACATTCTCAAACATTTGAAACCTGTTTTGTTTTTTTTACTTACTATTTTGTCCAAAGGTCTTTCCAACCATGGAAGCCGTATCTCTGTGTATTAATGGCATGTCTTGATATGGGACTGCCATCTCTTCTCAACTGTAAATTAAATTTTATGTTTTAATGGTTTTTTGTTTTTTTAGAGAAGTGAAATTTTTTGTTTTATTTTTGTTTCAAGGTATTTTATGTTTCACATATCCACTCCCTCTGTTTTAAAGACGAATCTAAATTGTAAAATAAAAACACAAATTATTTGTGACCGATGTGACCCATCCATTAATTTTACATTAGGTACGAAATCATACTAGTTAGAAAATTTATCCGTTTTTTAAATAAAATAAACAATTTCATAAAACATTTCAGCAAATGGTGAAGAAATTGAATTCAAAAGTGCTAATTTAAATGCACTGGAGATGTTAACTCTTTTTAACAAACATATTAGCGTACTTGTGCCAAAAGAAGATTCCACTGTTACACCTATCACTACTAAATCAGCAAAGAGGGCATTCGGGAAGAAAGCTTGAAAAATATATTTATTTTTTTATTATTAATACATGCATAAAAAATCTTAGTTATGATGAAACAAAATAAAGAGGGTTATAGTGTAAAAGTGATAGAAACCCTATATAGTCAAATACCAGCATTTACTGATGTATTTGACGAAGATACATTTTACATATTTGTACTTTGTTTTGTAATTTCAACTATTATACTTGTATTTATAATATCTAGATTTGTCACCCTTAAACCTATTGATTGGTAAAAAAAAAAAAAACAATTTTAATGTCTATAAATATGGATGTTTTTAATGTGTCCCATGCTTAGATAAAAATTTACTAGAAATACAATATTATGTAAATACATTTTTTTGTTCAAATTAGCTTAGATGTAAACAATGTTGTCTGAAAACAACCAAATGATTACCAAATAAAAGTTTTACCAAAGAAAAATCTTTTACTATTATTTAATACCGATTTATTTGAAAATCGTACATTTCATATATTTACAAACCTAAGAATCAACTCACAATTACCAATTTTAATTGGGAAAAATAGGTTACAAGATTAATACTATTACCAGGTAAGTAAATATTCATAAAAATGATTGCTGGCGAGAAAGGTTATCAATACCCGATACTACTTTTTGTTTATACTTTATACGCTATTTTTTCATTGAAAATAATATTAATAGTTACTTTGTAAGAGAAAATAGCAATTCATATATAAATATTAATCAATAATAAATTTACCTAAATTTCAATGAGTACACGCCATTAAAATTGATAGTGCTGTAAGATATAAATAAAGGGTGGGAAGGGGGAAAACAATTTGTTTGTTTTGGTCTAGTTTAGAATCATACGGGTATACAGGAAATGCATATACATAAATCCGTTTTAAAAAGTTTCATGGTTTTTAAGAACCCGGGCTGAAGGTCAATTAGCCGGTAGCTATACTTGATAAAATAGGTATTGCGTATTAAATGGTACGATTTATATAAATGAAGAAGAAAGCGATAGATACGCACTTAGGGGGACTCGTGACCTAGGCCAGTCCTGCCCAATGTTTCAAGGTCAAAACAAATGAAACTAGTTTTTTTAAAGACAGTGCTAGTGTGTCGTGTGCATAAGGATGTATTGGTAGTTTTTATTTGGCAGTGCCCAACTCACCTCATATCCGGACAGTGGTTTACAGTAACTGGTATTTTTCTTCAAAACTTTCTCTTTTTTTTATAGATGAAAACAAAAGGAGATGTAGACCAAGGTTATGGCCGAGAGAGCAGCCCTTTCATAAAATCGATAAGGCGGCACACCCCCATAACACATCCGGGGAAGTATTCTTAACAGAAACTGACAACGTACAATAAGCTAATAAATATTGACACTTGTCACTTTTTCCTTTAAAATAAAAGCTTGCCCCAAAATGATTGCTTATCTTGTTAGTGAGGAGCCACTAACTTGTTGACATGTTGAACCCCATAAAAAAAAAATGATGGCCCCGCTCTTTTGTTTTTAAAACCCTCTATCATCTTCATCCTAACACTCTTAACCACACGGCTCTCTATGATTCACATAACACTACCGCACACACAAAACTGATGGCCATTTAAGTATTTTCTGTTATTACACGAAATGCATTCGTGTGTTTATTGTTTTGGTTTGTGATACCCCGTGGCTAGGCCAAGTGCGCTCGTCGGGTCTTTAAGAAGAATTCCTATTGGCCTGTCAATGTTTTGGTGGGTGGAGCCAACTCGAGGGGGAGCACGTGGGTTCTGACGTCACATACAAACATTTCTCCTTCTTTCAGTTCTGTTGCACTATTAAAATGTTCATAGTTAACGCTTTCAACAACCTACATTAAACATGGGAAAGCGTTTTTTGTTTGTAAACATTAAACACATAATAAACATTTGAAATTAAAAACTTTAAATTCGCCCAACCCATACCGGCGAATTTATTGGTACAGGTGTATTTACACGGTTTATTCAAGGTCGTTTGAATGCCATTTAGAGAAAGTGATTATGAATAGAACGATTCCAAAAACTATAACATGCTTTCTGAGTCATGCTAGACGATTTTTTTTCCTTTCTTTCCGCTCTCTCCAAGACGGTGCTCATTTATTGTCAAATGCGGTTGTATAACTTCCATCTCATAAAGTTATCTTCCTTCTGATATAATTAAGTTGTCATGTGTCTGTGATTACAAACCAAGATTGCAAACTATTATTCTCTCCAATATTTTCTTGAGAAAATTTGCTAGTTTAAAGTATATGTACCTTTAGAAATAAGTTTAAGAAAATAGATATTAAATAACCTCTTTCCAGTTATCAAACTTCTAAAATACGCATTTTTTCAAAGTTTACTCATTTTATATATATAGGAACATTATTTTTATAAAAATATAACAACAGATTTCACTGTTTATTAATATACAATTTTGAATTTAAGAAAAATTAATGCATATATATCTGTTTTATTCACTATTATAGAATACTGTCTCGAGATATTTCCTAAATATAAAAAAAATTATTTTCTTTCAGTTCTACCCTTTTATAATAGAAGTAATTGTTATCGAAAAAACACTGTTAGGTTATTTTTAAAAATGCTCTATAAACATTAGTAAAATATTGAATTGAGATTACGATAATTTTAAAAATATTGAGAACGAGAATATTTTGAAGCTGCTTTATAAAAATGGAGACAATATTTACTTAAAGTTTCCCTTAAAATAAATTATTAACTGACTATATAAATGGGGATTTCCATATTTTCCGGTTTTACCTGATTCATTCTTCTGTACTATTTCAGTCATAATTGATCAGAAGTAAAAGCTGGGGTTATTTTCACAAATTGGCAGAAAATAAAAGAGCTCCCTCCACAGATCAATACTCAACATCCCCCCCCCAATTGAAGATTTTAGGGTAGAAAAAGAAGTACATATGAGTAGCAATCTAAAAGAAATTGTAATTAGAAGCAAAAAATATTTAATAAAAGCTTGCTTCAAGGAGTTTTTTATAATTTTCACTTACATCCGCTACGTTATAGAAAACCACAAAGAACAGAAAAATAACTCGGCATAAATTATATATCTTTTTTATTAATTCCCAAAATAGTTTTAAATTATTAATGGAAAAATGGAAAAAATAAATTCATAAAACTTAATATAACTAGATTAAAAGTTATTAACGATGTTAAAAGTCACGATGTCAAAAAAAAAAAAAAAAACGAGCTTTACTTGTACGCGTATCCTACAAATAAATTATTTAGTTTTTACTGTCTCTTCTTTTGTTTTTAATCTAGCTGCTTAAGTGCCAACATTTTAATTACTGCTGAATGGTCTCTTTTTTTTCAATTCTACAACTAATGCAATATGAACAATAAATAAATAGTCCTAACAAGGGTTCCAAGCAAACAGTACAAAAGTCGCACTTCCACCCTTTTAAAAATACAGCGTTGCCATATCTATAAGTATCCTCTCCTAACTAAAAACACTGTACGGACTGGCAACATCGTGGCTACCCTTCTGTTTTGGTTCTCCAGGAGTGAATACCTGTATTCTTCAGATAACTAAATAAATTGGAATTATAGACATTAATTCATTTATGTCATAACACTATTAGTATTTCGAATTTTCTATTTTTAGGGTAGCCTTAATTTCCCGATATAATAGGAAAATTTTTAGTGTTAGCCAATTTACCTCGAAGGTGAGAGTTCCTTGGTTGTAGGATTTTCTTTACAATACTTTATGTATTAATTTTGAAGGTTTGTATTTACCAATTTCATCATACAATTGCTAGCATTTCTTATTTCATAAAAAAATCACCTTTAAACCTAAACCTAAGATCAAGTGACGTTGATATTGACATATCAATAACCAAACTTAATTAGTTATCATTTATTTTTCGTTATTATCTAATATTGGTTTTTATTACCTTATATCTAAAGCTTCTTGAAAAACATGTTAGATATAGCGTCTCATCTAAAAGACACTAGTCCCTAAATTTCTGATAATGATACTCAAGTGATGATCCACACATACCGTGATCCTATGTTTAACTTATTAACCCATTAACTGCCATAGGCCCCATTTGGGGATTACTGATATTTTATTTATTTTAACTAATTAATAAGATAATTTATCAGATACTACTTCTTTTATTCCTAGCATTATGCTTTATCAGATTTTCTAATGTCACACTGCACATAATAATCATGTATCATGTTATAGTAATTCAACACTGTGGGCTGTCATATTAGAGGTTTCACTTTGTTTTCCCTAATTTCACTCTTCTTTAGTTCTATATCTGGTGTGGGTTAATGAGTGGAATTTCTTCTAACATTCAACTTGACATTTCATTTAGTTAATTTCATTTATTTATCGTTTTTGTGATTTGTTTTGAAGATTTTCTAGTGATCCCCAATTGGGGCCTACGGAAGGATCAGTTAATTTTATTCATGTTTTTGCAATGGCCGTAAAAGAATTCTATACTCTTGCTGAGTTGGAAGAAACTATAAATAACGATCCACATTTTTTGGAGCAGCTCGATGATGAAGAGAGCAGTGTTATAGATATTGTTGAACTGCCGCCAGTATTGTTGATGTGAAGATATTTCAGATGAGGAAGATATTGATGAAAATTTGTTAGATGATATTGTCACTATGCCTAAAGATGTCCCTGGGCGTCTTCAAATTCATTTGAGTTCAGACAAAACTTTGCTTACTGAAGAACATTCAGAGCCTAATCCTAAAGTTCCTAAAACAACAGAGCATCAGAGACATTTTCCGTTCGCCCATCTTCAGGATGCGTTTTTCAGACAGTGTGACAACACAGACTTGCACAGAGCCTAAAACACAATTCCTAAAACAAGTTTCACAAAGGAGGCTATAAAATCTGTATGGTTGAAACAGAAACCAGATTTCTCTAAACCACTGGGGGACGATAAAGTACTTCATGAGCAATGCCAAAAAATAAAACAAGATCTTGCTGGAAAGTCTGTTGTACAATTTTTTGAAACTTTCTTTACTGAGGAAATTATGACATACAGTGTGAAACAGAGTGTAATATATGCCAATCAGTGCAACAGGCATTCGTTTCAGTTTTCTACAGAGTGTCTACGAAAATGTTTTGGTTTCTTATTGCTGACTGGGTATCATTCGCTCCCACAGGAGCAAATGTACTGGAGTGAGGATGAAGATGTATCTATTGCCTGCGTCAGAAAAAATATGTCTAGAAATAGATATTAGAGATAAAAAGAAATCTTCATTTCAACAATAATGCAAGGTTAAATAAAAATATAAATATAAAAAGTTTTAACATTGCTCCTTTGATCGAGAAAATGAATCGTAAATTTCTTCAGTTTGGGTTTTTTTTCAAAACATTTGAGCATTGATGAGCAGATGGTACGATACTATGGCCACCACTATATGAAGCAGTTCATTCATAACATACCAATCAGATTTGGTTTCAAGCAGTGGGCAATGTGCTGTAGTGCAAGTGGATACTGCTTCCACGTTGAATCATATGAAGGAAAATCAGGAAATAAATTTCCTGTGGAAGGTCTTGGGGCCTCCGTAATATTGAAAATTGTGTCACTTGTGACTAATCCATCAAATCATATCTTTTACTTTGATAATTTTTTTACAAGCCATGCTCTAATGAAATACCTTGGTGGAAATAATGTCAGAGCTACTGGTACTGTTCGGCATAACAGGACGAACAAATGTCCTTTCAAAAACGATGAAGCCATGAAAAAAGAAAGTAGAGGAACATTTGACTACAGGTTTGATGAAGCAAATGATATCTTTGCTGTAGTCTGGAAAGACAATAATGCCGTAAAGGTGTTGTCAAATCATCAGGGACTTTACCCAATGCAAAAGGTAATGCGTTACTCAAGGTCTGACAAGAAAGATGTTCCATTGCCCTAACCTATGTGCATAAGTGACTACAACAAATACATGGGAGGTGTTGACAAAATGGACTGGATGGTAAATAAATACAGAGTGAAGATCAAGTCAAAAAAATGGTATTTTCCTATTCTTACAAACCTCATTGATATGACAGTCGTAAATGCACATGTGCTTTATGAAATGGTGAATGGAAAAATCCCATTTCTACAATTCAAGAGAACACTTGCCAGAGCATACTTGGCAGTGTCATCCATATCTAATCCGAAATTGGCCGGCAGACCACATCTTCGGCAGTTGTCAAGTAAACGAGTACCAGAAGACATAAGAAGAAGTAAAATCGGTCATTTCATAGAAAGAACGGAAGATGGGAAACAAAGGAAATGCGCGGTATGCAAAAAAATGCAAGGAAGCAATGCCGAAAATGTAATATTGGGCTGCAAATAGAGTGTATGGAAGAGTGGGCATAACGACTAAATTTATATAGTGTATAATTATATGTATGTATATTTTTGAAATCTTCATATTTCACTATTTAACAATAATTATTTTTTTCTAAAAATTGTTTTAAAACAGTAACTGTTAAATGTACATTTGCATTTCATTTGTAATGCATGTAATAAAACTCATTTTTAAAACGTTAAAAAAAATTTTGTTACCACTTCATACCCAAATGGGACACTTTAATAAATTTTGTTTTTTTCTTAAATGGAAGAACACAAAAAATTTTTGCAACCAGTAGAAGTAATAAATAACTGTAATGTAACAAAAAATTGCAGTTTAAAAAAATAAAAATTTGGTAGTTAATGGGTTAATGTTCATTTAGCATTTCCTGATTTGCTCTTTTTTCTTCAAATTTTCTTGTAACAGGTTTTTTTCCAATTGGTCATCATTAAATAATCACTCTATACTTTAATCAATCAGAATGGTATGGCAGCAATTCACATCCGTAACCAGCTAGTAGGAGAAATTAATTGGATTGATGAGAAAATGAAGAAGGAGTGGAAAGTGCTTGTCGTTCGTATGATACGATCCTCGCAAAGGGTGATTGACGAAGACGTTTTTACAAGATTTAAAGGAATAATGCAAATAACAAAATTGAAGGGAAGGGCTGAATAAAAGAATTGAATAACAATGGTACGAGAAGGATAAATTATTCAGTTCAGAATTTAGGTAACCTAAGATATGGAAGGTCGATAATAACATTGGAAGTAAAAAAACATTAAATAATATAGAGTAATGGCACTGCGGAACTTATTTATTGGCTATTGAGATATGTTGTAGTTATTCCAAGTAAGTAATCTCAGGTGTATAAGAAAACCGTGATTCCGATATGATTTGTCCCATTAATGAAAGAATATAACCCCCTAGGTCATCTAATTGTTAATTAAAGGAGAACTGCAATCATAACCCATGCCCATAGGCCCCGGATGAGAATCTAAAAAGATTGGATTGGGTGTTTGAGTTTGGTTATACGAAATCAGGTTGGTATACTAGGCCTCCAATGATGGACAGCAATGTGGGTGTTTAATATTTAATTTGCAATAGGTGATCAATGAAATCCTGTTTTTTTCCATTTAAAAATGTTAACATTTCCCGTGTGGATACAGTTTTATTAAAATATTTGATCCTGAATTCTGTCAGTATAGACATACAATCAGAAAATGATGCAAGTCCTCGACTTCGCCGCGATTACAGAGTGAACACAAACTGGTTCATATTCTTTAAATGGAGTATAGTTCAGTTTCAGCGCATCGCTTCTTATCTCCAAAAGCCATCTCAAGTTCTCAAGTTATTCATATTAATTTTCAAGTGGTGACTGTTTCCTAAGTCAAAATTAAGTTCCCTGCAATGACAATAATGCTGCGATTCAATCATATCCATGATAATTTTTTTTTTTATAATTCATTGATTATTTATTTCTAATTTTCCAAAAATATCTTTCCAGCGGTCCATATTTTCTGTAAATGCTTCAATCTCTATTTGGCATTGAATTTCATAATCCATGTAAATGCTTCAGTTTCATAACATTAAACCAAGATAAATTGTCCTTTATAAAATTTATGGCCAGTTTTTTCGTAAGTCGGCAATCTGGTAAACTTGAAACTTTTATTACGTAATTATGGTGTAGATAAACTGGTAGTTTCCAATTCTCAAATGCAAGAAGAAGGTGGGAGTATAGCTAGGCAGCCTGAACATTTTCTTTATAAAAAACCTCAGTAATTCTTCTACTCCTGTCTGTTCTGTTCCTCCACAGATTTAGGCACCGTAACACATTACTGATCTACTTTCTGCAATTCTTACCGATCTTACATAACTGCAATTTTGATTTATATGAAATTTTTATTTTCCATAAACTGATGCCATATCAAGTTTATGCCCAATTTAGGTTTATTAAGTTTTTCTAATTAATGTTTGTTAAATGAAAGTTTTGGTTGTAAGAATAAGGCCAAGATACTTATAATTATTGACTATTTCTTATTTATTCTCAAAAAAACATTTTTGGTTTTTTTTTAACCTTTGCTAAAAATGACTATTTTGGATTTTACTAAATTAATATTTAGTTGCCATATAATCAGATATTGTTGAAAGCTGTTGATCATTCTCTGGAGAGTGAGGTTCGGAAGCAAGTAGTATGGAATTTTCCAATTTAACTTAGGATAGAGAGGGAGGACATGATCATAGTTAAACACTCAGTCACAATCTAGCGATATAGCAATTGGCACATGATCAGAGTATATTTGACAGTCCACCTTTAAACACTTAACGAAAGTTAATAATTCTGCATCCACAAAGCAGTGTCTATAATAGAAAAACCGTTTGCATTAATAAAGGTCTATTCCCCTTGAAATAATTTTTTGTCCTGCATTCAAAATAATAAAATTAAAATCATTGAAAATTCTAATAATTTGTTTCCATTACAATTTAACAAACTATCTTTAGAACATCTAGTTATATTTTCTATAATTCGACAATCTTTAAAACAATTCTTATGCAATTTTTGGTTTGTACCGGTTCTCCGATTGAAATCACCAATTAATATAAATTTCTTATTACAATTTTCTGATATAAAATCATACAACAAGTTGAAGCCACTAATCCAGTTATTACAGTTTAAATAGATCGGTACAATATATATATACAATAATTCAATTTTATTTCAGTTACGTTAAAGCCAGATATATTAATTAATTTCACATACTTTAATAAATCTAATTTAATACCGTAAGCATACCCTCTGAGGATCTACCTAACACGGATTTCCGTTTTGCATGAATCCAATTACTTTGAAAACATTCAAATTTATTTTCAAAATTACAAATTTCCGTTTTATCAATAAAAGTTTCGAATAAAAAGATATCGAATCCATTTATATACTTAAATAAACTATCCAATGTCATTTTACCTTTTAAATCTGCCACATTATAAGCCAAAATATCCAGCGTTTTTCTCATTTTATTACCGCTAGGAAGAATGAAGTTCTTGTTGATGGTATTTTGAAACAATTTCATCTATTTTACTTTCCAGTGAAGTAGATCTGAATGAAAAGCGTGATAAGTTTTCCTTAATTTTAGTTTTTTCTGGCTGCTTTGAAATGTTGCTTACAATTGGTGAAACTAATGACAAACACTTTTTATTATCTGACTGAGATGCCAAAACATTTTGTTGAATTATTATATTGTTTATCTTTAAGTATTAATTTATCGTTCTTGAGAATGGCATATTTGCGTGCTTTTAACATTTTTGTTTTAAGAATTTTACGTTTTTCCGGTATATCATGAGGATATGAATTATACAAAAATTAGTTCCTTTTAGTTTGTCTATATTCGAACAATAAGTAAGTTAGTGAGAAATGACAATGGGACGAGACTTTTTGTGTAGTTTTCCTATTCTTTTAATGAAATCTATTTCTTCTGGCCTCAGATTTAATACCAATTTTTCATTAAGAAGGTGGCAAACAAAATTTTCTAATTCCCAATAATTTTCAAATTCATCACTAATACCAAATACACCTTTTCTTTTACGGCTCTTTCTTTCAGCATAATTAATACCAATTTCAAGTTTTTAACTTTTTTTCCATACTGTTTATGGAATTTTTGAAATCCGCTACAGTTAATTTCTTTCAGCTTCGATATATTCATTCAGTTGAGCCCTAAGCTCTTTAAACATACTTTTATTTCACTCATTTCCATATTTATTGTTTATACTTTATGATAAAAATTGAAAAATAAACTAATAATTTAAAAATTTATTTATAATTAACAAAATAAAACCAATATGGAGAGCTGTCTTCTCTTCTAGAGTTAATTCTTCTTTATATAATATTTAAAATTAAATTTAGAGTTGTAAAATATGTTTCTCTGACTCAGTCTATCACAATAATACCAAAGTATTAGTTAGTATACAGTACCTACTTTTTTTTATTCTCCAACACTAGGTACTATGAACCCCACTTCAATCCACTGTTTACTTATCAATTACACTTTAAATTTAAACATGTATGACTTTGTACTGATTCTGTTTTAAGTGTAATTGATTCAGCAATTAATATCAGAAAAACTACTCGATCGATTTTTTTCAAAATTTTACAATAACAATCTGCCTAACGTAAACATAACAGTTTCACTTTTCTGACCACAAGAAAATGGTAACTTTTAGAGAGCCCGATGTTAATTTGTTCAAAGTTGAGCCACCACTCTGTAATAGAACAAAAAGGCTTTAACAACAAAATTTTAGTTGCGTGATCGACGCCATCAACTGATTTTACCCCTTCATTCTTTGAGATCATTTAATCCTTAGTACCTAGATAAATTAAGTTGTTTGGTCATTATCATATGAGTAAGCATTCCATAATGAAGTTCAAGAAATTTACTGATTTTGTAATAAAAATGTAGACCATCTTCTTTCAGCTTAAAAATGTTATAACTGCTAGAAGAAAAAAAAAACGTAGGAACTTATCCAACAACCATTAACTGAATTTCCATTAATTATAAATGTTATTATTTTTATTTTTAACTCAAAAATTATTTCTAGAATGCCACCGAAAAAGCGAAAATTTATCGGACAAATCAGCCCAAAAGCTAAGAAAATGAAATTATTAAGAAAAGCTGAGACCCCCGAACAACGTAAAGTACGACTAGAATCCAGCCGTATAAGAAGTGCCGAAGCCAGAGCTTCAGAGTCGATACAACAGCGTGCAGCCAGACTTGAAGCAGACCGTATAAGACAAGCCAGATCAAGAGCATCGGAATCTATTCAAAAGCGCGCAATACGATTAGAAAAAGATCGTTTGCACCATGTTCAGACTAGGCGAAAAGTTTTGTGCTGATGTTTGAGATGCTAAATTACTTTTAAGATAGTTACAGAGATAATAATAAAACTTAATTACTGGGCAAATTGCTTTTTCCTTTTTATGATTGCTAGCGGTGTGGCAATAATTTCTATTCTCTCATATAAGTATATTTAAATACTCCTTTTTTTTTCAAAAACTTTGCAATGAAATTGATTATCATTATTCAATAAGAAGGCAATAACCGTTATTTTCAATTCAGGCTTTTACCCTTTTAAAGAAATTACTTTATTATCACTTACCTCTTTTTTTACATGTGAATGTTGACGAAAAATGGCACCTAATGGCAAATTTATAACCATACATCTTCTTATTCAGATCACTGTATCAAACACATATAAGCAAGGAAGTCGTAATAGATCTTCTATGTCGCAAGACGATTTCGAACTGGAATTACATCAATATCTACGTCCGGCGACTGATTTAGCTGGGCGAAGCCAGCTGCTAGATTATTAATTTAGAATAGATAAACATATGTTTTACATTTATAAATCCAAGGCATAGCCCAGTACCCTCTAACTAGGGTCCTGGAGAGGCCTAGTGGTATAAGCCTCTATACCGTGAGATGTTAGCATCTGTAATGTATGGACCATCTGGATAAACAATTTCTAAATATTTTCCTTTGAGAGACGTGAACTGTGAATATCAAATAACACAATACATACAGCTAGTCACAATTTGAATATGTAAGAAGTAATAAACTGGGTTTGCACTGTGCAAACGTTAGCTTATCTCCCTTGTATCTATCTTACTAAATATTTTAACAAACTTCCCATAAATAATATAACTGTAAACATGTTTCCATAGCTTACTGATCTGAAGATTCAAATTTATAATTACTTATATGGTGTGGAGAAATTTAATACTATATATAAAATTATTCTTTGTCAATTAATATCAATTGTTGCCAAATTAAATGAAATTATTTTAATTCAAAAGATTTATTTCTCTTTTATTCATACAGAATATAAATGTGTTTATGTGTAATTTTTTTATTATTATAAGGAATATAGAAAATTCCTGAGATCTACATATAAGCAATCATGTTTAATTAATATTTTTGTTAAATCAAATTTATCTTAAAATTTATTTCCTCTAACAGCATTTAGAGAAAGTAAAAAAAAATTACAAATTCTTTTAATAGAACTTGCCATAAACAATTATGTATTTAATATTATACAAAGAAAGCTTTTTTTAAATTTTTATAATTTATGAGAAGAGAAAAAAATAATCTACCGATAATCAGTCCAAATTCATTTCCTCTTCTTCATCTTTTTTATTATCCTTATCCCCACTGGCTTCCGTAGCGGCACGTTGTGCTGAATCGCCCGCTGTGGCATTACCATCAGAACCTTGTGCAGCTGGGTTCTGAGCTTCCTGTTGTTGCTGTTGTTGTTGTTGCTGCTGCTGCTGTTGTTGCTGCACAGATATTGACGCAGCTTGTAAAGCTCTCACAAATTCTTCCATATTGCCTTGATTGGCTGCGTTAACAGCTTCCGGACCGACATCAAACTGTGACATTACTGGTCCTAACTGACCAGATTGCAATGCCGTGCTGAACATTGATACTGCCTATAGGGCGAAAAAAACACTTTTTTTTTTTTACCAAAATGTTAAAATCAAGATAAAATTTTCTACGATAGGCCAAAAGAACTGGTGACCCATATTAAATTAAGCTAGCATAGGTTCCAAGACAGAAAGAAAATGGTGGAATTGGTGAGGCCGATCATGAAGCAAATGATTTAAGCTTTGAACGAACACTTTTGGGTTTTCAATTTTAAAGGTAGTATCAAAGCTGAAACTTTTGTGCGTACACATCTAGAATTATGTTGCAGAGCAAAAGCATTTCATTGTATATTCAAAGAAAGAAGTTTGAATTTGATTGTGAGATACGATAAGTATCTTTCAATAGATTCGATATCACGAATTTCTCAAATTCAGAGTATTTATTAATGATGTAGGCAGCTTTGCAATCAATGATCTACTTTCGCCAGACAGCCCTACTAACAGAATTATAACATCAGATACACAGAAAATTTATATTTTAAAATATAAGAAATGAAAATAATAATAATAAAAATGCTTAATTCGAAATATCTCAGATGCTTTTATAAAAGACAACGATATTTCAATTAAAAAAAAAAAGGTTACGGCATTTTTCAAAACAGTCAAAATAAATATGGTATCGAAAAGCATAGATTTTCCGAAATGGATGTAACGTAAAGTGATAATGAAATTTATACCTTATTGTTGATGTTCCTTACTACCGCTAAAATGTAAGTATTACCTTATTGTAAATACTTAGAAGGTGCTCCACACTATAATGTAACAATATGACCCTCTTCAAAGAAACTTTTGTTGAAAAAAAATCCGTTCACTCCAAAGCATTATTGCATGCACTGGTAGCCATCTCCAGCAATGTGTTTTTCTGATGTTAATGAATGTCATAATGATAATGAACAATTTCAAATTATAATTACGATTCAAGTTCAAGATCAGAAGCTGTAGATTACAAGATGTCTTGTGATTAATGAATCAATCACGTGTAAATTTTGGACTTTATAAAATCTAATAGGTATATGTGATTTGAATATATGAGCAAGTAAATCATCTATGGCAATGCCTAGAATGATTATGAAAGACTTTCCAAAAACAAAATGGAGAAGACACGCTAGGAAAAATGCTCAGGACTTGGAGGAAGACTTCAAGAAAATATGTATAGCGAACTTGAACCTAAGAGCGCAAGTTCGAAAGTCCACCTTGGTTTGAAGCGCCGGCAGAAGATTGGGGTGGATGGATTTATAATGCTTGAAAATATCGAGAGAATTCTTTTCTGCAATGGCGTGCTTCATACATTAGTGGACATCGATTGATTTCGGGCCTCGTCATCTTCAGAACGACATGTGATAATTAGCCAATAATATGCCAGGACACTTCATCTTCTCTTATCACTCTCCGTGAGTGTGCGTTTGTGTTAAACATAGAATACTGTTTTTTTGTTTCTTTTTATATCGCTTTTTCTGTTTTAATTATAAAATCAATTGAATTCTTTAGCTCTTTAATACAATGCCCGGATATCAACGCACCAAGAAACAATGCAAAAGAAAATAATTCAAATACATATTTCACCTGTTGAAATTGTGGTGATGCAAGTGTTGACCTGAGTAGATCTTGTTGTGAACTACCATTTGCATTTACTGGTGGCAAATGACGCTGAACTTCTCTAACAAATTCTGGATTATTTAAAACTGCTTGTAAACCTTCGGCTGTTAAACTGGTAGATAGGTCCACTGTGATGGTAAAAATATATGTATTTACATTAATCATTACTAGCATTAAAAAAAAAAAATCTGGTGTCAAACACTCACAATCTTTCTCTTACTCCACTGAAATTGTAAAAGATAAATTTTATAGTTAGTGCACCAAATTTAATGACATTCAACGGAGTTCGCCGAAATTCGTCGAAAACTGAAAAAACTGTTCAGTAAAAGGGCACTTCCTGTTAACTACTTTTCTTGAAACTCGGAATTTTCGCTATCTGTTTATTTCTAATTAATTTTGTTTGTATGGGAGAATTA
Organism: Triatoma infestans; assembly: GCA_011037195.1. Lineage (NCBI taxonomy): Eukaryota > Metazoa > Arthropoda > Insecta > Hemiptera > Reduviidae > Triatoma > Triatoma infestans. The sequence continues at coordinate 64,282 of JAAEAF010002444.1, read as the reverse complement.
CATATTCAACTATGATAGCACTTTAGAGAAAAACATAACCCTACCCAAAAGCCCCTTAAATTACTTTACCAGGAGGAGAAAAGTTCCAAATAAAAGTTGTAGGTCTTTATATGTGTAGTTTACATTCTTAGTTTAAAGAAAATCGTTGGAGCCGTTTTCGAGAAAATATCAGAAAATTGAAAAATATTTTCAGTAAAAACGCACTTCCGGTCATCCGATTTTTTCAAACTCGGAATTTCAACAACACCTTTGATGCTATTAATATTATTTAGATGACAGAATTATATAGTAAACTAAAATAGAATTTTAGAGGAAAACCTAATCGCAACTCGACCCCGAGAGTGCTCTTATATGAATTTTTTCAGAGAAATGTTTCAAATAAAAGTTGTAGATTTTTGTATGTAGTACTTCGTTGAGGAATTTTGACAGATGACCTACGCCGGACCCCATGGTGATGCCTACACGATGATTTTTTGTTTTTACGCTATGCTGTTTACATGCGCGCGCGCGCGCACACACAGACCACTTGCTAAAAACCCCTTTTTGGACTCAGGGGTCCTCAAAACTGATATTTTCGGTGGAAACTCGATATCGAAAATTTGACACGATTACAATACTTCCTCTTACTTGTAGGAATAAGAGAAAGTAACAAAATTTGGTAACGAAACATTCTCTTACTGCAGTTAGAAAATCTGACAAATTTTATTTAAACTTGCAATGTTAACTACATTTTTATTTGGGCTAGCATTACACTATGGCGGCACTATGGATTTACCTTTTTTCATCCCCTTAGCGAAGCTTACTAATGGCAGTTTAAATTTAAGCCTATATCATTTTAGGAGTTTCACAGGTCCCCCAGAAACTCCCTAAAAATCCATTTTTCCAGAAAATTGTTTAAATAAAAGTGATAAGTTTATATCATCTGTACATGAGCATTCAAAGAAAATTGTTAGATTCGAGAAAATCCCAAAATTCTATTCTATAAAGTCGCACTTCCGGTTACCGATTTTCTTCATATTTGGAATCCTAGCTGCGATTTTTTATGTACTTAAATATTTATATTATCTTGGTGGCAGAACTATGCATTACAGAAATAGCACTTTAGCTTACTGTTGCTGTTCCGCCAAATCAATTGTACAGTGAAAATGTTTCAAAAAAATTATGGGCCTCTGTGCATAAATATATATACGAGGTTTCAAGAAAATCGTTGGAGGAAAAATACGAAAAATTAAAAAAAAAAAATAGCATTTCCGATTGATGGATTTTGACCGAATCTTCATGACAGGTGCAAAGGAGCTACCTCCTCATCGGAATAACTAGTTAGAGCTTCATGCGATTTTCGTTTTAGAGTTATTTTGTTTTACAATTCCAGGCCTCTTACAGCAGTAAGAGAAAGTAAAATACAAATAAATTTCACATACCTCCAGCTGGAGGAGTGGAACCCTGCCCAGCAGTCTGCATTCCAAGACCGGACAAGTAAGTCTGCAATTGCCTTAACTGAATCGGATTGCTTGGAGGTTCTGTAAATTGAATAATTAAAAATGTCACTGTAACAAATTATTTTTTTGTAAATTAATTATTCGCTTAATTTCTATGAAATTAAAATTTCCTGACTGACTATTTTTCATCATAAATTATCTGACATTTCCAGAATTTATACGTAAAATTGTGTAAATATATTGCAAACTAACTTGCTGGAGCTTGAGGTGTAGCTGTTGGAACTCCACTGTTTGCAGGTGTTGATGGTGCTTTAGGAGTGCTGGGAGTCGTTTGTTGATTACTAGCAGCAGGAGTGGTTGTGGTAGTTGTAGTATTACCGACGTTCGGCGACGAAGAAACAGCAGCACTAGTTGAATTAGAACTTCCTCCGGATCTCGGACTACTTTGACTATAATGGATTTATTGATATTTAGGAAAAATAGTAATAAGTAAATACAATATTGCTCTAAATTAATCACAAGAAATATATGGAACATAAAATCATTTACTTTAAACAAAAAATCTGGTGTAATCGTTCGCACCAATTATAATCCTCACAGTTCTAACTGAAAAAGAAGTAGACAGAAGCGCACATTTTATTGAAATGGCACTTTACAGGATAGAGGCTGCCTAAAGTCCAATCCCCCTAGAATCCCCATAGCAAATTTTCGTGTGGGATGTTTCATTTAAAACTGAAACACTTACGTATAAGTTCCAAGAAAATATTAGACCATTCTTGAAAAAACGAATAAAAAAAAGCAGTTTCGTCTCTTCAAATTCTGAATTTTAGTAATACCTTTAATTCTGATTTAGAGTCCGTTGAACCGTATGTTCTGAAAATGCCAATTACAAATAAACTTGAAAAATGTTTTAAATTACGGTGATTAGACCTATGTATATGTAATTAGTATAGCAGTTTAAACAAAATCGTTGGAGCAAATCATATCCGGGAAACTAGCGAAAAATTGGAAAACCATTCACTAAAGTAACAATTCTAGTTAATATCCCTTTTTATATATATGATAGCTGAGGTTTATTATGGCACCGGGTTCTATTCCTGGTTTTAGACTTAGGGACTTGGATTTTATTTGATTTATTAACATAAGTAATATAATATAGTGAAATGTCTGGTACGAGACCTTTAAACTTGCATTTCTAGTAAAACCTCAATTTCGAAAATTCGACACGGTAGTAATTCCTCTTACAGTAGTAAGAGAAATGCATAAGCTGACTTACTATATACAAAAAAATAATAAAGACCTCATTGTGCCAAGAAGACTGGAGAGTCCTCCAATTTGCCCTACTCCACCAAAAAGCTGCATCAATTGTTGTTGTGACATATTACTCAACAAATTTTGAAGATCTCCATCTGAAAGGCAAGCGATCAATATTTATGGTATTGAAATCAAATGAAATACTTTCCTTGATAATAGTATTTAATGTAATCCATCCTTGAAAATAAAATTAAATGAAATACCATGCAAAACAACAAACTACCTGGAGTTGCTCCTCCACTTCTCTGAGACCCTAACGAAGGTGGATTGTTAAGCACTTCGTTCACTTTACGACAATTATCCTCATCTTTGTCAGTTTTAGGTTCCTAGCATAAACTTATTTGATATAAAAACAATGAAATATTAATCAAAATAATACACTATCGGTTTTGTTTCAACTTACCTGAATCCAGAAAAAAAATTTCCGGCTTGAAGATTTAAATTTAAGTATATATACTCTTCCAGTAGTACACTGGGGTACTCTCTTGAATTCCACATCATCAGGAAATATTATTAAATCCTATAGGTTGAAGGAAAGGATATTATATTTAAGAAATTCATTTTTTTAGAAATACGTTTTAACAAAAAATGATGATTTTAAGTGTAATAATTTAACTTACATCTTCAACTGATCCGGAACTACGATCCTTCCAGCAGAAATGCATTAGCGAATCTTCAGACTGATAAATGTAAACTAAGCCCTTCCTTTTGTCAGGATGGACCATTTTACCTTTCACAGTCATTTTTCCAGCTTTAAATTCAACAAGATTTTTGCTACCACTACGTGATGCACCGCATCCAAAAAGAGCTGTACCTCCAGGCATTTTCACTTTTTTTTTAATAGGAAACTAATAAAGTAAAAATACGTTCTTACACAAAACCAAACCTCAATTACAAAGTAGTTTTGAGTAACACCTGATCGTATACGTTTATACAATAACCCCCTCCAGCGAGCACAGCCTGTACAATCATCAGTATTTAAACCAAGACTAAGGATGGAATGATGTTGCAGTATTTAGTTCAGTGTTTTTTAAAGGAAATTGAGTTGTATAACTGTTTTCCACCTGGCTGAAATGTAAGTGCCTGTAGTTGTTATATTAGCGTGTTCCCATTTGATTATTTCTTTATTTTCGGGTTGCTAGAGGGGTTAAGTGCAACCTATAAAATAATACATTGCTAAAGATGTAATTACCAAACTTTTTAGATTCATGTTCATCATTTCTTATATATTACTATTATAAGTTCACGAATTTATTTTCTACTTTTCTGAAGTTACAATAAAATACAAAATAATCTAGCAAATTCTAAACTTTGTTTACACAAACGTAAGGTTAGATGAAAGGTTATTTTCATATGTTTTTAATAAGTAAAAGCATGGTTTAAAAATGTAATTGATATCTTTGAACTTAGTGTTGATTTTAATTACCTGTCATTACAATGTCAAATAAGCGTCCAGAACATCAGGCCCCGCCTGAGATATTTTATGATGAAGTAGAAGCAAGAAAATACACGCAAAATTCAAGAATGATAGAGATACAAGTGGAAATGTGTAAACGTGCCATTGAATTATTATGCCTTCCTGAAGATCAATCATGTTTCTTGCTTGATCTTGGTTGTGGTTCTGGTTTAAGTGGAAGTGTGTTAGAAGAAGCTGGGCATTCATGGATTGGTGTTGATATTTCCAAAGCTATGTTAGATGTGGCTTTCGAAAGAGAAGTTGAAGGTGATCTTATTCTTGGAGATTTGGGGCAAGGATTACCATTTCGAGCAGGTGTATTTGATGGTGCTGTAAGCATCAGTGCTCTGCAATGGCTTTGCAATTCTGACAAGAAAAGCCATAATCCAGTCAGACGCTTGTTAAAATTTTTCACAATGCTTCACACCTCTCTCAGAATGGCAGGCCGAGCTGTATTACAGTTTTATCCTGAATCTGCGGATCAGATAGAGCTCGTGACTCTTCAGGCAATGAAAGCTGGATTTTTCGGTGGGCTTGTCGTAGATTATCCTAACTCGACTAAAGCAAAAAAATATTTTTTAGTATTGATGACTGGTGGAAATATGCCCTTACCCAAAGCACTCGGAGTAGAAGAAACTGATACAACTGTGCCTTATAGCAATAAAAGATTATCATTCAACAAAATGAAAGGGAAACCTTTGAAAAAGAGCCGCAATTGGATTCTAGAAAAGAAGGAAAGAAGGCGAAGACAAGGTAAACAAACAAGAGAGGATTCAAAATTTACAGGAAGAAGAAGATGTGGCAAATTTTAATTTGATTTTTGTTTGTATATAAATATTTTAATCGCAATTATATTGATTTGTTAAGTTGGTGTTTAATTCTCCCTCTATTCTTTTTATTAAATATTTTCGAAAAGTTTTTCATTCAGTAGAATGGCTTGATTATTGAATAATCATAATTACTGCATGCTTTATGCAGTTATGCTGGATTAGACGACAGTTCTAGGTTCCATAGTTTTCAAATTCGCGCTTTAAGGCTCTTTTTTTGCTAGGAAGAATACATTGCTAAGTAAGCACTTATTTAAACAAAATATACATTATTAACAAATAATAATTCAACACTTTTTTTGAAAAAATAAAAAATTATTTAATCTTCAACATTGAATCCAACCAACGGACTTCCTTCCTGACTTGAAAGGTTCTGTCACATCTAGTACTAAAAAAAATTATAATAGTTTTGTGTTTATATAATGAATTTCAATATACTAAGAAAATTCATAGTTATATTTTTTAAAACAGTGAATTCATAATACAAGTACTGACAAGAAGTATTGATAAGAATTTGAACAAAAAACTAAAGATGGCTGATTATTTTGAAGAAATGGGCAGAACACCGCTTCTAGATGGCGAAACACCCGATCACTTCATGCATTTGGCAAGATTATTAAGAGACTTTGGTTTGTTCCATGAACTTGGAGAAGATGTCAGACTACCGCCGCCCACTTCACCGAAAGTTATAGAAGAACTACCTGATGTCAAACAGAATCGAAGTGGTATGTATATTTCTATGATCTAATCTTTTGGTTATTGTTTACAAAATTAATTCTTGCATATTGTTTAGATTCTGTTAAATTGAAATTAAATAATTACCTCAACTTTTTTAGAACTATTGTTTTACTTCTCACATTTTCTTTCCTTAAATATTGTAGCCCACGAAATTCTGATAAATAATTTTAAATTTAATAAAATGATAAATTCAAATAAATTTAATTTCTTCCCTTTTCATATTGACAAATATTACAAATTAATTTGTGCTAGTTACTTCCCTCCAAATGGAAGTGAGTTCTTCGGCGGTATTCCAATTTAACAACATGAACAACACGAATTGGCACTATTCAACACTACTACATCATTACACATAGTAACTGATGTGTATAGGGGACCTTACACTTTCATTCGGAATGTCATTCTAAATGAGTCATTCAGAATTTAGCAATCCTGAAGGAAGCTACACCTATCAATCAGACTGACATTCTGATTGAGAGCATTTTAGTTTAGTTTAAAATGAACTGTTATTTGAGTGTGTTGTATAGTGTTGGACAATCGAGAAAAAAAAGAGTGAAATGAAGAAAAGAAGTATTGTAATCGTGTCAAATTTTCTATATCGAGTTTTCACCGGAAATATCCGTTTTGAGGTCCCCGAGTCCAAAAAAATGGTTTCTAGCGAATGGTCTGTGTGTGTGTGTGTGTGTGTATGTGAACAGCATAGCTCAAAAACGAAAAACCGTAGAAAGTTGAAACTTGATATTCCGTTTAGGTAACCCCATGGCATCTGACAGTGGGTCATCTGTCAAAATTCCTCGACCGGAAGTGCCACTTTATTTGTTAGTTTTTTTTACTTTTTTGCGATTTTCTCAAAAATGGCTCCAACGATTTTCTTCAAACTTGGTATATCAACTACACATACAAAGAGCTCAACTTTTATTTAAAATATTTTTCTAGAAAAATTCATTTAATGGCACTTTTGGGGGAGGGGTGGGGTTATGTTTTTCTCTAAAGTGCTATCATAGTTGATTATACAATTCTATCATCCAAACAAAATTAATTAGAAATAAATGGATGTCCAAAATTCAGAGTTTCAATGAAATTAATTAACAGGAAGTGCGCTTTTACTGAACGGTTTATTCAGTTTTCGTCGTATTTGAATTAATTTGGTACACAACTATAAAATTTGTCAATTATAATTTTGATAAATGGAGTAAGAGAAAGTTGTGTGAGTGTTTCACACCAGAAATGAAGAAAAAATGCTCAGCGCGCCAACCGTCTCCATTGCAGTTGAGACTAGACTGACTGCCTAGACTGCCGCGCAACACTACACCTTCATTCTGAATGTCAGACTCCCCACCAGACGGCATGAATGACATTCTGATTTCAAAATATCTAGAAATCCATCACTCATAACCGTCATTCCATCAATCACTACCATACATTATCAATCAGAATGTCATTCTCAGTGATAACTGACATTCTGAATGAAAGTGTAAGGTCCCCTTATATAATTGCTTGAACTTAGCATAGCTGAAACATATACTTCAGTTCACAACCACCAGACTTAGAGGGAAAGCCGTTGTCATATTCTCCGCAACATATTTAGATTGTCTTATGCAAAGCTCAGGATATTATCCACGGATATTCCGTTTGGCCAGTCATCAAAAACTACACACAATTGAATGAATATGGAATGCGTTTTTTTTCAAATCATTTTCCACTTCAGGAATTAGTAAGTCATTATTAAGGAGATGTGACCAATTTATTTATTGGATCTCACAATTGCTCCAATTTTATTAACGTTTTAATAAAATTTGAAATAGTTAAAAATTTTACTTTCTACAGATGAAGCCAAATGCATAATTTAATGTAATTTAATACTACGTTATTAAAACTATAATTTGCCTATGTATACTTTAAACATCTTCTATTTCTGCAATCCTTAAGTTAGTCTGGAATACCTACAGTAAGCCAAAGATGTCCTAAACTAAACGCCGATAGAATAAACTTTAAAAGTTACAGTTTTTTCTTTTGTCCCAGCCAACCATTTTTCTTGTTTTAATAACAACGGCCAGAGGTAACTATTTGAATTTTTTTTTTTAGATATACAATGCACCGTTTGTTTGAAGGAGTTTAATATTGGTGAAAATGCTAAATCACTGCCTTGTGACCATGAATTCCATCCAGATTGTATAATACCCTGGTTGAAGAAAGTAAGCTATCATTTTTTAGTTATTTATTTTTTTAATTTAAGGCACTTCAACATCTATGGTTAAGAGCACCATCACAATGCTGGTCTACGGAAGTGGACTCTCGTTACAGACAACACTGCCCATCACAGGACAGTGAGCTGTAGAGGCTTCTAGGAAGAGAAGTCTTAAGGGGAGCACTGGATTCGAAGCGTGGACCTCGGCGTGGGAGTCCAGCTAAGCTAATATCCTAAGCAATCAATATATCCTTTTCTTTTAAATAAAAGTTTTTTGTAAAAAAAAAAAATATTTTCGATACATTAAATCTAAGAGAAGGCTTATTATATTTTTGGTAGCTCTGAGACCATAGGCCATCGTTGTCAGATCACATGAATAATAGTCTTACCTTATACCAACTCTCATTCGTGTAAATGCGATGTAATAGTGCATTTTTTTCTAAATAAATTCCACTTACTTTACAGACAAGTACTTGCCCGCTGTGTCGCCATGACCTTCCCACAGATGATGAACAATATGAAGAATATAAAAGAGAAAAAAAACGAGAAAAACAAAGAGAACAAGAAATAGAATTACTCCATAATTCCATGTTTTCATAAATTAAATATTATTTGCTAAATTAAAATCAATTCATAAATATAAACAAACATTATATTAAGATAATTTAATGAAATATCTCAGTAATCACTGGAAAGTAATGTCTTTTTAGAACTATCTTTATTTACTTGTAACGAATTTATGTTTGTATTTTTCTTTGTAAGTAAAACAGAATATTAGAGAGTTTATTATAATCATTCATTTTTTTTTTAATTTAATTTCAAAGAGGATTTTTTTATTATATTTTTGTGTATTAGACTATTTGTGAATATTATTATTCTCTTATCGATATTTTCATTCTTTTTACTTGAAAATAACCCTTCTATCAGATGTCCAAAATGCTCATCGGGGGTCCGGACAAGGCCATTAGTGAGTGAGACGTTGCTGTGTTTTTCACGGAGCGCTCTCAGGCATCTGGTTGGATCTCTTACTGGACATTGTGGTCTAAGGAGACATCTCTACATAATGGAGCTCATGCCGGATCCATTTTGTAGAGTATGTGAGACACAGAGGAAAACCCATCCATCTTATGACTGATTGCCTGGGTTGTGAGGAAATTAGTTCAGGACTTTTGGTCGGAATAGGATGTCTGTGGAAGAGCTTAGACTATTTCCGCTTAAGGTTATTGTCCGATTTATTCGGACTGCGGTGAATCTTAGATGGATTAGATCTGGGTCTGGATTTTTGTTCTAGACCCGGTTTGTTGTTTTTCTTGGGGTAGCTATATGGGCTCAGTAAGGCTTTGAATAGCGTAGGGTTTCCCTCCCCACAGACAAATAATAATAATTCTATGAGATGAAAGGATCTTAAAGTCGATGTGTTTTTTTTTTATTTAAGGCGCCCACGAAATAAACTTTGGTCAACACCTATGGTCATTGGCGCCCGGAGCCTTCTCAGTGCACTGCCGGCCTCCCGACATTCATTCAGAGCCTTCGGTCAGTGTTCTCTCGTTACAGACAACACTGTCCATCACCGGACAGTGAGCTGTAAAGGCTCCTAGGAAGAAAAAAACTTTAGGGCAGCACATCTGGACTCGAACCCGGGTCCTCCGCGTGGGAATCCAGTATGCTAACCACTTAGCTAAAGTGGTACTTCTTAATATAGCTAAGTTACCTTGTCGAAATGACTGAATTAAAAGTCAAAATATAAGAAATACAGCAGTAAGAAAATTACCGAAAAAGGGAGAAAATGGTACATATGAACTACATATAGTCTATATTAAAAATCGAAATTAATTTTTCACGGGAAATACATTTTTTGATGTTCCCTGAGTGCGAAAAAAATGTTTTAGCGAATGCTCTGTGTGTTAACAGAATATCTCAAAAACAAGAAGGCGCAGGAAGGTCAGAAATTCCGTTTAGGCATTACCACCGCATCAGACTTGAAGACACTTTTAATCTTAATATGAAATCTGGATTTAAAAATGTGAAGATAAAATATCTTTTAAATGAAGAAAAAAATATATATATTTTTCGAAAATTGTCGAGCTTTTGGGTCAGGAAAACTTCTTAGTTTTCCCTAAACGTTTCGGGAAATTTATCCATTTTCAGTAGGGCACATCACTGTAAAAATACAGACAGCATTTTTGATATTTTTTAAAAAGTCTGTATTTTTACATAGATGTGCTCTGCGAAAATGGGAACCTTTCCCGAAACGCTCAGGGAAACGAAGACGATTGTTTTGTATTAATACTGACCCAAAACCACTGACAATTTTCGAAAAATTATACAAATGGAAGGTTCGAACAAAAATTCCTCAGTTCATAAAAAAAGATGTGATTTACATTTGTGCCTAACTTTTAGACCACCAAGAAGCTTCTGGTTAAGCTTTTTTCATTTTACAAAGTCATATTGGAGAACACAAATGCAAAATCGCTCCGTGAATCCTAGCTGTGCGTGTGGAAGTGGCTCTATGGAAACCCATTGCGACTTAGAGATCTATGTATTGTCACGAAGCGTATCATAGCTGTCTGGAATATATTGGTATAAGAGAAAATGTTTGGTTGTGAACAAATTCCTGGGGAATGTTAAACCTACAATGTCCGCTTGTCTGTAATTTATGTCAGCAAGCCTTTTGGGTATGTGCGGGTCTATTAGAGTCTTGTGAAAGTATTAGATAGCTTGTATTAAGTTACCGTGTTCAAGAGATCTATTTAGCTGTTGCTAATCCGTTTTAAGATACACAGGAACAATCAGAAAGCCAAATCCATAATTTAATGTAATTTAGTACGACGTTATTAAAGCTATAATTTGCCTATATATACTTTAAACCCAAGAAGCTGCATACATCTTCTACTTCTGCGATCCTCAAGTTAGTCTGGAATACCTGCAGTAAGCCAAATATGCTTGAAGAAGTCGCTACTCCATTTCCCCGTACGAAGAAAGGAGATTTGTACCTACTGCATAAAAAATAAGAGTAAGAGAAAGTATCTATTGCAACTGAAACATACTTTGGGTTAAGAAGAAGAAGCGACTTAAAAGGCTTTGCGGTATTTTAAAATTATTGTTATAGTTCATATTGATGATGGAGCCACTTAATTATATAACCTCTCCCACTAGAATTCGAAATTTTTTATATTTAGTATTTCATATTACGATATCTGTAACATATTTTTGTGATTGATATTCACTTTTTATACAAATTTGTATATGGCTAAATAAATATTTTTTGTGTGAATAAATGACAATTAGTATCGATTGTGTTTAGTTGATCGATTCAGATGATTTGAATCATATCCCCCTCATTTGAGGTTAATAATTGGGTTTTTAACTTAGTTTTATCTGTTTAAGTTCGATATATGGCATAAAACTCGATGTAGTTGCAGGTTTCCGGCCAGTGTTGGTGTTATGAGTACATTACCGGCAATTAAGTGATCGTGTAGTGACATATAGTACGTAAAACATCTTGAGTGAGTTTGAGTGCTGTGTCTTATTTCTTGAGAATATTCAGGTAGATTTTATGAACATATAATTTTCATTCTTTTACCGTTACCAACAGTGTTGTTATATTTCCCCATCAATATGTTACATTAACCAAAGGTAATTGTGTTATGTATTACTCGTAATTTTGGTTGCGACTTATGTTTTAATGTATTACTCACGTTGAACATTTATGGTGTAATCTATCAATTGAATGAATACTGAAAAAGTGGCTCTAATGTTTATAATTTATTTTCTACATATCCATTGAAAGTCGGATTTACTTTGAAATACGCACTTTATGTTTCTACTTTGCATTTTTCTCTCCTAATACATCATGATCGGCCATGTTTTCCTGACAAGATTATTTTTTCAGTTTATTATTATCATCATCATCACTGCTTAAGTTAAGTCATAATAATGATAGGTAGGTGAAAATACAGGTTTCATAGGAAAATGTTGACTGTGAAGCTTAACCTCTCTGTAAACTAATAAAGTTCCTTCTTCTTTACGTGTCCATATTTAAAATTTGATGAAGTCTATGGGTTTTCAAAGTTATTTATATATTTATAAAATTCTTTAGATTTATACATTTTGTTGCAGACGTAATGTTATTATTTTGAATTATTAAACATGAATTTAACAAAGTTTCATTAGAGTATTAGGACTTATTTTTCTATAAAGAGGATCTTCGTTGCATAGGTTTATTTTCAGAAATAAAGAGGTTTATTATGGTAATGACAAAATCTTCCGTAAGTTTGGCAAAAAGAAATTATATTTCATTAACTTATCAGCCTTCCGCAGGTTTTAGTTTCCGAAGTAATTACCATTTCTTGAGAGATTTTTGCCTGCATGTTATTTCACTTTACAATACAAACTACACTTAAACTAAATAGCGATATAGCGAGCTAATGTAGAGCTGCAGAAATAGTTGATTTGTTAACCAATTTGGGACAGGTGGACTCTTGCTTATTATCATACATTTGCACTAACAGATCTCCTGGGGGCAACAGTAAACAGATTCACTGAACAAATAAGGTAGATCCACAGCCATTACTAGCGTGATCGTTGAGTTCAGCATATAGCCTAACAGAGAGACCATCCCTGTAACATGAAGTGCTTATATTAGGATCCAGCTAAAGATTAGGCGTGGAAGAAGTATGCGCTGTTTCCTTCCCCAGAAGTATATAAAAGTTAGCTGGTTTTCGCAGCTAGTTGACCATGACTGCCTATTTGGGACTCTTAAGCCGCCTCAGAGACTCTAATTCTGGCATTTGTCAATAGGCTTAAGACGAAGGAATTGACGTTGATCATCTCTATAGATCTTTAGACTTACAATGGATTTCGTTTGTACTCACTTCTTCTTTTCATCTTTTTTTAACTAGTAGCAGAAGAAAAATGATTATGAACTATCTGATTCAACAGCATTATTTGCTGATTATATCCGTGTTTTAGATTTGTAAAAGGGGTTGCTATAAATAAAACTACTGCTACTGGAAGATCTATTGTGTGGGTTTCTTACATGTCTGAGTTCGAACAGAGATTACAGTCTCTGTAATGTGTGTGTCTGTTCTTTAAATCCAATAATTGGTTCTTTAAACAATTATTGTTTTCAATCAAGTTCTGCTAATAGAGCAGTTCATGAAATTAAATTTATATAGAGCATCAGGGATATTTTTGTGATAGCCTGCTTCTTTTTGGTCATCGACCGGTTTCGGCCGTTCGCCATCATCAGGATATTTTGTCAAAACAGTGTGATAACATAGACATGCACAGAACAAATTTAGTTGATACACTCATGGCTGATACACTAATGCTTTCTAGCACTGCGGAACAACCACAGCAACTAAAAAGAATATTATGTACGAGCACATAACATTATCACTAAAAAATACATGCCAGTATGAAACATAAATTAATAACTCTACCAATCAGTCACAAATTTTCAAGTTTCCTTAAAAAAATTACAATTAATACACATATTATTTTAAACACTTTTTGTGGTCTTTGCACGCTTTCTGTTATTTTATGAATAAATTTAGTGAGGATCGGTCAAGAAAAAAAACAGCTATGCCAACGTTTGGACAGGAGTTTCCTGTCTTTATTAGGGCTTTAATATATAGAGTCTCGGAAGATGTGGAAAACAAAATTTTCGTGGCACCTACTCGTAATTTTACAGCACAGAAACATAAACAAAGATAAAAATAAAAGTTGCTAGTTGTTTGTTAAATTATTAACGAACTTTCTGTTACGTTACACTATTTCATTTTGTTTTGTGAATGTAACTGTGGTGATTCGCTACATTTTGCCTTTACTCACGCTAAATCCAAATACTTGCATTATCTAATTAAGTAAGCCAGTTGAATTTATTCTGATCAGTATCTAAGGTGGATTTATTATCTTGTATACTTTAAGATCGTACCAGAAGATAGGTACTTGCAAAAATAACTTTTGAGGAATTAATAAAGTTAGAATTATTCCTTTCGATTTGTTGATTTATTCTGGACTGATGGCCAGAAAGCTCGTATTTCCGGTTTTATTATTATAAATATTTGCAGTTTACCAATTTTGAAAAAATAATCCTTTTAAATAAACTTCACTGTGTCTTATTATATCATGATTGTTTCTTCAAATTAATAAAGATTTATTAATGTTATTTCAAATTTCAGGTTCAGTATTTTTCCATGTCTTCAATGGCCGGAGGAGGAGTTAATATCGGCGGCTATCGAATGCGAGTGAGGGTAAGGCCTCATACATTCTCCGCCCCGAGTAATAATCTATCCGGTATGATGTTAAGGTCGCATACTCGTCGTGAAACTTCGGCACAAGTTATGAGTGGCGTTGCCCTACCTGATGAAACTCCAATGATGAGTAGTGCACTACCTGATGAAACTCCAATGATGAGTAGTGCAGCGCTGCATACTGATACTATCCGTGAAACTAGATCTCGAAGATTTCGTTCAACAAATATTTCCACATCGAATTTACGCCAACGTTATGTAAGAAACGCCGCTTCAAGAAATATTGGTATTGGTATACAGTCGTTAATCAGAAGAGATCGCACAGACACTTCGGTTGATTTGTACGATCTTGAAGTTAGAGCCGAAGCTTTAGAAGTACTGAGATCATCGTTGGTGCTCACTTTACGTTCTACTGGTGATGTACGAGTATGGTTAAATATTCTTCGACAGTATAGAGAAGCGTTTATACTCCCACAACATCGTAACGGACAAAGTATTTTTAAAAATCTACCATCTGTAGATATTAGTGAAGAAGGTAAAATATTTTATATCTTTTTATAATTTATTGTTATTGGTATTGATAAACACAATGTTTACTTTTAAAATTACAGATGTTCAGTGTTCGATATGCCTAAGAGATTTTAAAATTGGAGACAAAGCAAAATCTTTACCCTGTGATCATAAATTTCATTCCGCATGTATCCGGCCTTGGCTAAAAAGGGTATTGACTCTAAAATTATTAAATAATGATTTGTGTATGAGTGTGTGATCTTGTGAGGGAAGTAATCTTTGGAAAACAAGTAGTTTTATTCGGAATAATAGTTTAAGTACCAAATCACTGCTTAAGATACTCATCTCTGTGCGAATGGGATGTATAAATACAACACATACAAACAAACCTCTACTGCTACAGAAAACTGTAATGACAATATCATCATTACTCATCATGTCTCTTAATACTGAGGACTAAATCTTGGGTATCCTTATTCTCATGTTCCTATAAACAAAAATTTATGCCCATAAAAATCCATCTTTCATTTTCTTTAATTCTGTTTGTATTTCTCTATTTATTTACTTGTAAACATTGTATATCCAATACATGTTTTGCTTACTCCATGTTTGTTTATTTAAGTAAATTCTTCGATCAGGTCCTTATCAATAGCGTATGTATGATTAAAGTTAAATAAGGATTGAGTTTATAAATAGTCACTAAGTTGATTGTGAGAGCTTTGTTAGATTGGATTAATAAAGAGGTGGCATAAGTCTCATTCCAACGCGACCTATACTAGGAGGTATATTGTGGATCCTCAGTGGTTATAGCACGTCTTCCAGGTTCGCACTTTTAAGCAGGCCTTGCAAAGCTGAAAGCAGCTCCGTCATGTCGTGTCGTGGCTTCGGGATTGCTATAACTGAAGAAACCATATTCTCATTAGACTGGCGCACTCACAAAGAATGTGTACCGGTTTCTTCCTTATTTTACAGATCCTTATCACGATCGACACATCACGTCCTCTGTAGGTAGTAGCTGGTGATGTACTTATTCAGCCTAAAATGTCCCGTTAGTAGACCCTATTATCCTTATAACCTTCCAGCTATAGTTCGTAGGTCAATGGTAAATTTAGGTGAATATTTCTTGTTGACGAGTTTCGCCTGCCTCTGTCCTGGTGTTCTAAATGATTTTCCTAAACTGGCCTTAATTTGGCCTTAGGCTTACCCCCAGTCTGAGTCTTGGAGCCCTACCTATACCGATTGAGTTACCAAGCAGTAGAGGGCCCATTATCCCATTCACTTCTATTCGATATTATAATGTGGACATTTCTATAGAAATAAAACCCGAATTGATCCTATCACATGTCATACGCTGTAATAGTCAGCCTGAAATTGTTCTATCAACCTCTGATTGGAAACCCATGTCTAGAGCTAGCCCATAAGTGGCGGTCCCCTGAAGGAGCCTATGAGTTCCCATTCTAGCTTCGTCTTGAACGAGAATATGTCATAATGGTAAGTTGAGGAGAATCCCGGGAGCGTTGTCTCTCTGATGGCTCAAATGGCAGTGGCTATCTAGCCAGTGATTGCCTTTATCTGTGATTCATACATTGCCATATCTATAAAATACAAGAAAAGCGGTGGAAGTATGGTGAATTAGAATTCTAGATCTGTGTATAGCGTTTGACCTGTAAGCTAGTTATAATTGATTTTTCTTTTTGGTTATAAGTCCTTACTAGTTTTGTATTTGGTATTATCTGGTAATATTTACCAGATATCACTAGACAGGATTTCTCCATCAGAAATCAACTGACCATTAACATTGTTAGTTTTATGGACTTCTTCATGGAGTTTGGCGCCCTTACCGAAATCCCAGCCTAACAATACGAACACTTTTATATGACAACTCCAAACATTCACACTTAATTTTGATGCATTGCTAACTTTACAGACGACAGCTACATTCTCTATAACAATCACATCAAAAATATTTAAATATTTATTCTCTGTGAGATTTACAGAATTATTATACAACGTCAATGAAGAAATTAATCAGTGTATATCTATTAGTTAAAATTTTTCTAGCAAAAAAATTACCTATCCATGCATGATTTTTTTTTTGTCACAGTAATTTACAAGCTTGCGCATCCAGACATATTTTAATTCTAACTACCATTATGTTTCAAAACATTGATTAATTATTTATTTAATCATACAGGCTGTGACCTGCCCAATGTGTCGCCACCATTTAATTCCTACTGCATCAACATCTCCACCATCAGCTTTGTTACGTAATCCTAGAAGGAGCGCTCCATCTACAAGGCATCGATATGTAACTCTTCAGTAATTTATATTATTAAAAAGAACGAGAAAAAAAATTAAAAAAGAAAAACAAAAGCTTGCTACGTCACCTTTTTTTAAGTGTTTACCTTTGATGATGAGAAACAATAATAAAAATGAAGCAAAAACTTAAAATAAATAAATAAAATAAAATGAAATAAAAATAAAAGAGAAAGTAAAGAGTGAAGCAAGAATTTAAATATAGGCACATTGTTTATAATTTTTAAATGTGCCTCAGATTATAATAAAAACTTCCGCAGTGTTCAAAAAAAAGGATCATCTAGTTATATGTGACTAAAATATATTTTTGATTGATAGTTATTTCTTTTTAAATCGTGAAGTTAAAGCCATCAAAAAGTTTGAATACTGCCGATAGTTTCATATAAACAATCTGTACTATTTCTTAAAAAATAATAGGCATATTTATTCATCTGTGCAAGGAAATATAGACAAAAGTTGCAGATGAATCCAGATTGTTTCAATTATTTAAATTCAGGCAAAGTATAATATTTTTAATCTTATAAAAATTTGTTTCTGAATTAAAAACAAGAAGAAGATATTAATACAAAAGAGACAATGAAATAAATATATTTATTAAAAAAAATTAATATGTATTCAATTCGAGATTTTTGAATTTCTGTTTAAATTAATTTATTTTTTACAAAAAAAAAATATACTATTTTGTTGGTTTTATATGTGAAGTAACTGAGTTATTTGCCACATCTTGGTTTTTTAATATTTGCATACTATCAAATTATGCATTGTTAAACAAAACAAAAAAATGAATTTTTTACTATTTTGTAAAACAGATTATTTTTTTAATCACAGCCTTGTATATTAGCAGTCAACTTTCTATGTTTATTTGAATATTAAGGACGCAAGACATTCAGATTACTGAAGTTTTTTTTACCTTCAACAAATAATTGCAGTCCGAGCAACAGGGAAATAATTCTAATTCAGAGATTTTATCCGTCATAGCCAGTCCATGTTTCCTTCTTGCTAATATTATTTGGATATTTTTTGGATTCATCCACTTTTTTTTTGTATAGTGATTTGTCTTTAGATATTAAAGATTTTTTTTGCATTGCACAACCAGAGTTTTATCTCTCTAAGAATGAATATTCGAAGCCAAAACTCCAAGAAGATATACGTTAATGCGAACAAAATCTCTGATATTAGCTATTTATTGCAGAATCAACCATATATGTATTTTCAAGTCTTATTCATGCAGAAATTATGTACTTGTATTGCAGTAATGATCCTCAAAGGTAGCTAGAAAATGTACTGTGTCGGCCTAACCAACTAAATGTATCTGCAGCATGTAAAAGTGACAATGTCAGATATAATAGTTCCCTTGTATATTTATAAGTTTCATGTTTACATATAGTTTGTATGTATGTAAGTATGTATACTTTATACATATAGTTTTCAATAGTTTAAGAATGTGCGATTGCAAGTGAATTATTTGGTGATGAGCTAGAATTGGCTAGTAGATGCGCTAAATTCAAACAATGCAGAGTACATTTAACAACTTATACTGGTCTTATTTGTGCAGGCATTTCTTGGGTTTGTCTGAGTTCGTATTATTAGATATCTCGAAGCGCCACGGCAATGTCCCATAAAAAGTGGCTGGACAATTTCTAGGATTTGTAATTTCCGTGCCACTGTTGTCTGAACGGAAAAAATGGTGACTCAAGTTCTTTTTGCCAATTCTGACTAAATTTTTTTTTTGTTTACACTTTTTTTAGAATTAGTGCCGACTCTTAAGGATTATGATTTAGACCTCGTCTTGTAGGTCGCAGTGGAATGAGGCTCCCCCCCCCCGTTTCTAATCTAATGTAAGGATTATGATTTGCCTTCCAGAGAAAATATTGTGCTCATATTTTGTATGGATAATTGATTACATAATGACTCTACCTGTTTGACCTACACTTATTTTTCACCGCTTGTATTATAATTATTTTTTGCTCTTTCCAAAAAACAATATCCATTGTGAATGGAAACAAAACTTGTATTTATGAGTACGCCCACCCGGATGCAAGAGAATTCACTTGGTAAGGAAGATTTGTCGCAAAAAAACGTAGCTTCTTTTTTAGGCGTGTTGACATCACTTCTCCTATATTTTTTTTTTAAAAATGCTAATATATATAATCAAGGTAAAAATTTTACAACTTCGTTGTAATAATACTAATTTCGATACTACTCAGTTTACACTGAAAAATATTTTCCGACCTTATAAGCTGATATGTCTTTTGTTCAATTTCTCACTTATCTAAATAAATAAAATTATTTTGTGATGTAAAGATAGTAAAACAAAACTTTTATAAAAAACTAAAAAATATTTTCTATTTAAAAGAAACAATTTAAAAGATAACTTATTTAGCATAAAGTAACTTTTTTTAATATACATATACATTTTTTTTATACCTTATAAATTTACGATAAAAATTTATGAATATATTTAAGTACTGAGATATAATTTTCCAGTGTTTGCTCTCTTTATATGGAAGCAAAATTTGTTCACAATAAAAATAAATTAATGTTTTTTGTTAAATTAAAATTGTAATATTTTCTTAATAAAAACAACCATTTTTAGAGTATTTATTATTAATATATCTTCAAAATCTGTAAATATTTAATAATCTGGAAAAAGGGTGAAAATATACAGACTTAAGTTATATGTTATGCATGATTTATAAGAAACCATCGTAATAGCTAGGGATATATATATATATATATTTCACCTGGCGTTAGTACCCCTAACGTCAAGCAGTTTATTTTTCCACTTGCTCCAATGTACATTATTACAAGTGTTAAGTATACTATAAAAAAGTAAATTTAATTTGAAAACTTAAAATAATATATGTTCATATATATATGTATACGGCCTACGACCGATATATATATATATAATAGATTTTATATATTTATATAGATAACTAAATACAGATATAGATTACTAAATATAGATACATGCAGATTCCTCCCCACATATATACAACCAACAAGTGTGAGTGTAATAGAAACATTAAGTTGAAGTGAACTCCGCACTTGGTGAATTTGCTCTGACGATGGATGAAAATCCGAAACCGGTCCGGAACACTATAAATATGACGGATAAAATATGACTACGAAGGATAAAATATATATATTATATGTATTTACTGAAAACAGAAATGATAATGGTAAATTAAGCAGATATTTGCTAATTAACAGAAAACAAAAGTGAATTGATAAATTATGAAAACAGTTATTAAAATCAGAGACATTTTCCGTGGTAGCCTGCTTCATTTTGTGGTCATCGACCGGTTTCGGGCGTTCGCCCATCTTCAGGATGCGTTTTTCAGACAGTGTGACAACACAGACTCTCTAGATTGTGACTCTCAGAGTCTGTGTTGTCACACTGTCTGAAAAACGCATCCTGAAGATGTGCGAACGCCCGAAACCGGTCGATGACCACAAAGTGAAGCAGGCTACCACGGAAAATGTCTCTGATGCTTTCCAGCTCTGCGGAACCAACCAACACAACAAGTTATTAAAATTCCTGAAATTTTAAATGTTTAATGAATTCCATGAAATATGGGCAAACTAGTCACTAACCAGGTTTTTTTCTTCTCTAGTTTGCAATACCCCGCCATTGGTCAAGATTCTTCTCTCTCTATCTCTGTGTTAGTGATTTGAGCTATAGCAGAGTGTGTTCCGAGTAAAGTTATTGTAGATTTCCGAGTTAAGTTTGTGTAGAAAGCTATCTTCAACTTAATATTTCTGTTGATTTCAACACTACACCTGTTGATTTCAACTTGAAATTTAAATTGATTTCGAAATCAAATTGAAGCTGGAATTGAATAATAAGGTTGATATATTTCAACGCTTATTGGGATGAATAGTCTATTGAGAGGGAATGGATTAGCTCAGTGGTTAGCGCACTGGACTCCCACGCGGAGGACCCGGGTTCGAGCCCAGCTGTGCTGCCTTGAGATTTTCTCTTCCCAGGAGCCTCTACAGCTCACTGTCCGGTGATGGTCAGTGTTGTTTGTAACGAGAGAACACTGTCCGGAGGCCGGCAGTGAACTGAGAAGGCTCCAGGCGCCAATGACAGATGTTAAATCCAGGCGCCTTAAATTAAAAAAAAAAAAAAAAATAGTCTATTAAGAAAATATGCAATCCATATTTATTAAATCATAAGATTTAATTTCAATAAAAAACTTGCACACTTTCTTTAGAAGTTAACCCTGAAAGAAAAATGTCTTAATAACTTTTTTTTCAGCCTTCACTATTTTGGTCCTGTTAAATAAGAATATCTTAAAAAATGAAATAGATTTTTTTTGCAATACCATGTACATGGAAAAATTACGGCGGTAAGCTGGAGATAATATGCTTATAAACAAATACTTTGAATTTTTTTTTTTTTATGTATACAATGAAAAAATTTGCAAACACTGCTGCTATTAAGTTATGTTTAAGATTTCATATTATTAGAAATTATTGGCATTCTGATGATTCTGGATTAACTGGGTGATTCTGCAAGGCTTCAATTAAAAAAATAATAATAATAACTTTTTTTTTTACATTTTAGCTTGTAACTTTTCTGTCTTTAGCAGACACTGAGCGAAATACTCAGGTAACTTTGATATCCAAAGAATGCCAAATTTGAAACTTCATCTATATGTTTCATACAACTCGATTTTACTATTTGGGCCTTAGAACATCTATATGACATATTTTAATCTGGTTTCTGTGTGTCCACTAGCAGCATTCTTTTTGTTTCTGGTAAGAGTTTATAAGCAAAAATACTAGATATTGTACAAGCTACAGCGAATACCAGAAAATTTAAATAGATTCCAACCGAATCTCTAATCACTTGAAATAATTTAGTGACCACAAAAGAGGATGCTGCATGTACAATAGTTGTCAATGAGGATGCAAGACCTTTTATGTTCGGCGGAAACAGTTCCCCTTGCAGGGTATTCACAATTGGACCAAGTCCTAATGAATAGAGTACAGAAAATATTGTGATAGTTACAAATGGAAGCCAGTCTAAGTTGGATGGTTTTATGTAAAAATATATACAAGTAATGAAATGACAAATTGCACATCCAATACAAGATAGCAAGATTAACGGCCTACGACCAATATTATCTATAAGTGCGGCCGAAACAAAAGTAAATACAAAAATAATAGCACCAAATAAGATTGTATATTCGTCCGATGTTAGTCCACCTTTTGAAGAGACAAAAGTAATGGATGCATAAGCTACAACCGCTGACATGCCAGTAAATCTTTGAGATATTGCTACCATAATAACCACAAGAAGTTTTGTCCTGTACTGTGAAGAGAACAGTTCTTTCCATCTTCTAGTATTTGAAGCAGTCTCACACATTTCATCTAATCTAGTTATTTCGTTCTGTACCGTATCTTCATTCTCCGTTCCCAATAACCATACTAGTGTCTTTTTAGCTTCTTCTTTTTTTTGAACTGATATCAAATACTGAGGCGTTTCAGGTAATAAAAATGTGGATAATAACCAAAATATGGCTATTGCTATTGAAATATAGCCCAGTATATCGTAACTAACAAACGGTCCAGCTGAAAATTCCACTAAGTGACCCAAAAAAAGCATAGCCTGGAAGAGTGTACTGAGTGCTCCACGTGAACTAGCCGGCGCTACTTCAGCAATATAGAGCGGTACTGTAGTGAAAATTATACCCATTGCGAGGCCGAACAGAAGTCTAGAAACATACAGTACAGTCACTGATTTGGCGACCAATACTAAAATCCAGCCGATGCAACCAAATATACCACCAACTAGGATACATTTTGTCCTTCCAAATGTGACGAGAGCATATCCAGCTGGCAAAGGACTTAAGAAATGACCTACTTCATGCGAGGCTGCAATCCATGAACTCTCTGACGCGTTAATATGTACTGGCGTGGCTCCTGGCTGTTTCAGTTTCTTCAATATTGGCGTTGTCCATCCTACGGTGCATCCTACTCCAAGTACAGCAATGCTTGCTGAAAAAATAAAAGGTTTTTTTTGTTTATTGCCAGCGGTCATTTCTGTAATGGCAGCTTATGGCTATCTTGGCTTGAGCGCATCCACAGAGCTGAACATTGTTACTGTACACACATACACACACACTCTTATGTACGAATTTTGTCCCTTTTTACAAAAGACACAATATGCACACATAGACATTATAACATATCTAGGTAGCTGATGTCGCTTTTTAACCATTTCCTTTGTCCATTCAGATAATATACTGTATTTCTGGATCTCTCTACGTAAGTCCGTAATCATCGCAAGTTCTTTTAGAATCTTTTATTCAGAACAAATTCAGTATAAATAAAGTTATTTAATTATAACGATGCGATCCAATTTTCTCACTTTATCTTATTATCTAAGAGAAAGTATTACGGGTCATGTCAAATTTTAGGTTGCATATTTTTAATATCTGAATACGGAAATATAGTTTTATCTTATTGTTTGTGTATTGTGGGTTAACAAATTATTTCTGAAATAAGCAATTGCTGAGAGCTCAAATTTGATAATTCGTGTAGATACCATTACCGCATCTGACACGAGGTTTTTCGGTCAGAATTCATCAACAGTGCAACTCTATAGAATAGTTTCACCAATGTCAACGATTTTCTTCAAACTTACACAAATAAATGCCTATCCCTGTAATGTGAAACTTTTTTACTTTCTCTTACTCCTAGTAAGAGGTCCAGCTGAAAATTCCACCAAGTGACCCAAAAAAAAGCATAGCTTGGAAGAGTGTACTGAGTGCTCCACGTGAGCTAGCCGGCGCTACTTCAGCAATATAGGTACTGTAGTGAAAATTATACCCATTGCGAGCCGAACAGAATCGTGTCAAATTTTCGACATCGAGTTTCCACCGGAAATATCCGTTTTGAGGTCCCATGAGTCCAAAAAAGTGGTTTTTAGCAAGTGGTCTGTGTGTGTGTGTGCGCGCGCGCGCATGTGAACAGCATAGCTTAAAAACGAAAAATCGTTGAACGTTTAAACTTGATATTCCGTGTAGGTATCACCATGGGATCCGACAGTAGGTCATCTGTCAGAATTCCTCAACCGGAAGTACCACTTTACTGAATGTTTTTTTTTCTTGCGATTTTCTCAAAAAGGGCTCCAACAAATTACTTGAAACTAGGTATGTATATCAACTACACACACAAAAATCTACAACTTATATTTGAAACATTTCTCTGGGAAAATTCATTTAAGGACACTTTCATTTAAGGGAGAGGGGTGGGGTTAGGTTTTCCTCTGAAGGGCTATTTCAGTTTACTATACAATTCTGTCATCTAAATAATATTAATTAGAACTAAATGTGTTGTTGAAATTCCGAGTTTGAAAAAATCGGATGACTAGAAGTGCGTTTTTACTGAAATTTATTTTTTATTTTTCTGGTATTTTCTCGATAACGGCTCGAACGATTTTCTTTAAACTAGCTCGAACGATTAGGTTTAAACAAAGAGCAACAACTTTTGTTTGAAACCTTTCTCTTGGTAAAGTCATTTAAGAGGGCTTTTGCTAGAGGGGTGGAGTTATGTTTTTCTCTTAAGTGCTACCATCCAAACAAAATTAATTAGAAATTAAACCCTAAAAAAAACTCTATGGCACAAAGCCCATGAAGGGCCAAGGCTTGCCAGACGGCGATTTGAATGGGGGGGATGTGGTAAGCACGCCACAGTTCCCACGCCGTTTAGTTCCGGCCTTCGCTACTTAGGGGCGCTACTAACTGTAGCTTCCCACTTTTTATCACGATGCTGGGTCAACACCGACTTTGCCCTCACGGAAATCGAACCCTGAATTCTCGCACGAAAGGCCAACTCGTAAGGACTTAGAAATTGATAGATGGCCAAAATTCCGAGTTTCAAGAAAATTAGTTAACCGGAAGTGCGCGTTTACTTGACAGTTTTTCAGTTTTCGACGAATTTTATTAAATTTGGTATAGTAACTATAAAATTTGTCAATTACAATTTTGAAATTGGATTAAGAGAAAGTTGTGTGACACCAGATTT
Source organism: Triatoma infestans (assembly GCA_011037195.1). Taxonomy (NCBI): domain Eukaryota; kingdom Metazoa; phylum Arthropoda; class Insecta; order Hemiptera; family Reduviidae; genus Triatoma; species Triatoma infestans. The sequence goes on along the minus strand of JAAEAF010002444.1, from coordinate 39,194 downwards.
TTCCAAGAAAATTTATTTTTCGGAGTTGTAGGAGATTTGAAATGTTAAAATTTCTTCTCCTACTCAAAAGTATGGTTCTTGCTTCTATATAATATTAAGTTACATTGACTGCTCTTCTCAATTTCCTCCAAGTTTCAAAAAAATCGGTTTCGAAAGTTACTTTACAGAGTAGGTGTCGTGAGATTTTTTTGGAATTTTGTCGAATTGCTGGAACAATATCACTTTTATAAAACATTATCCCAAAAAATATATTTTGAATCTTCTATGTTAGACTTCTACTGGTCTGTCTTCTGGACAAGGTAATCATATCAAATAATGCCTGCTGTAACTGACAACAAGCTTGTCCCTATCGTCACTACATTTACGTTAAAGGAACTAAACATAAGTAAAATATATAAGTTTAAAGAAAATTTGTCAAATATAATTGTGAATGGAGTAAGAGAAAGTCGGGTGAGTGTTTCACACCAGAATTTATTTTATTTGTTTATTTTTCTCGAACTTTCGCCCTCTTTGGTGGCCATCATCCGGAGCTTCAGTACAGAAATTCTACTCTATTTGTTGAGAATTTGAGAACATTGTCTACAAAACGCTTTGCATGAATAAAATGATTAGTAATACGTGTTGTTTAAGAGATGTTCTCAAATTGTCATCAAATAAATTATTTTTTGTACTATAATTCCTGATTGATGGTGGTCACAGTCATGGCCGAAGGCTCGAGAAAAATAAATTAGTAAACACACAAAAAATCTGGAACATAATGTCACTTTTGAATATCCTATACGGGTTTCCGCACGGGGCACTGTAGTCTCAGAGAACATGTGACGAAGCTGGGTTTGGAGAGTGATAGCACGTGTAGATTCTGCGGGGGGGCTCGATACATCTCCTCACGGACTGCGACGCTGTCACCCAGAAGATGAGGAGAATATATCCTCTCTAGAGCCCTCCAGAATATTGAGGTTCCTAAGGAGCTACGCATAAGGAGGTGTTCGCCTGCAGCACCTGAGGGGGTGCAGCTGGCTAGCCATCGGCACCCAGGAGGCATGGCACAGTAGACCTTGATGGTCGCAGTGCGGTGGGCCCTTCTCCAAAAATTAATAAAAAGAATATATTGTAAAAAAGTAAAGTAATGCCAATAAAAGCTGAGCCCTACGTCTGTTCTAATTAATTTATAAATGATACTGTCAGTTTTTTCATAGAAAACGGCGCCAAAGGATTAATATTTACAGCAATGATCTTTTAATTTTTGTGGTTGGTTCTGCAGAGCTGGAAAGCACCAGATATTTTCCGTGATAGCCTGCTTCTTTTTGTGGTCATCGACCGGTTTCGGGCGTTCGCCCAGGATGTTTTATCAAACAGTGTAATAACATACACTTCCACAGAGCAAATACAGAGTGTATCAACTGTCCGCTATTCAATCAGCTCACTACCACTGAAATATTTTCCTTATTTTTCATTGTTCTTTTCATTTCTATGTAATTATAACTTTTTTTCCCTACAAGGTATTTTTTATCTTAGGAAGCCTGAAAGATTTCGATAAATAAATGACCATCTATCTCAAAAGTTTTATAATATACAAGCTATGTATAGGTCATTGCAGTACAAAAATAATATAAAAAAATTTGAATCATTGGAAAAAGTGAGATAATTGGCCCCCAGGCACTTAGTGTTCTGATAATTTAACAAGGTTGGGATATATAACAAGATAAGTAATTGTGATTACTTGACAAAAAATGGCATAATCCTACTTGATTTGAATTAGAAACTCTTGAATATTTTTTATTTTATGATGCAATCATTTCAATTAATATATGATAACCAGTTATGGTTCTCACCTTGTATTTGTAATTTTTTTTTTGCCAATGTAATGAAAATTGACCAACACTTCAAATTCTTCTTAAGCATGTATGTAGCAACTGATATCCTGGCAGTTGAATTGTCAAATTTTCGAAATCAATTATAGCTGTATGTTTTGATATCTCCTGAGTAGACAAAAAAATAGAGTGTGATAAAACTCATTCCCCTTTCACATATTTAACAAATTTTCTTTAACCTTGAAATCGTTTCAAAATAATTAGATGTCTTCAGTATTTTGTAGGTACTACAACAACTATAACAAATTGGCACTTTGAGTGTTGGTTGGGTAATGTCCCACATTTCCCGAAAGTCAATTTTCTTGAAACAAGAGAACATATAGAAACCCTGAACTATTTTCCTACCAAAATAGATAACTTTTTTTTGTCAATATACCAAGCTTAAAGAAACCCTTTTACAAAATATATATATGTATGTATAAAACACTTTATTGTACTGTATCGAGCTATCGACCTGGGAGCCAGGTCATTCTCTGGAAACTCTTTTCTCTTTGTCGGGGAAGTCGCGGAAAACTGGTTAAAAAAAAAACAAAAAACAACCTCCAATAGCCTCCCTTTCGATCGACAGATGTACTCCATATTTGAATTTTGGTAATGATTTAAGTACTAATTTACATTATATAAGTGGCAAAAACGGATAATTTGCTGAAATGACAATTAATGTACTCTCTAATGATGTTTTTAGAAACTGGTCTGTGTGTGGTCAGCAAAACTCAAAATCGGAAAATTGCAGAAAGCTCAACCTTGTTATTTCGTTTAGGTTCTAGCAAGGGCCGCGGCAATAAGATTTTTTCAAAATCGGTCGCCTGGAAGTACAACTTTAATGAATAGATTTTTCAATCTTTTTTGCGATTCTTGAAAACGGCTACCACGATCTTCTTTAAATTGAAACTCATCATAGGAAGAGCTACGACTTTTATCTGAAACATATTTCCTGGAAAATTCCTTTTTTGGGGAGTTTTGCTTCCTCCTTAATTATATGCTTCAATTTTAAGAAAATCGGTTGACTGGAGTGCGATTTTACATAACCAACCTCTCCCCCAAAAGCTCCCTTAAATGAATTTTACATGAGAAATGGTTCAATTAAAAACTGTCGCTCTTAGTATGTGTAGTTAGTATATCAAGTTTAAAGAAAATCGTTCGAACTGTTTTCGAAAAAATTACAAAAAAATGAAAAAAATATTCATTAAATTGGTTCTTCCGGTTGAGGAATTTTGACAGATAAGTTCCTGTCGGATCCCATGGTGATTACATACTCAAATAGAATGTCAAGTATGAAATTGCTACGATTTTTTGGACTCAGGGGACCTCAAAACGTGTATTTCCGGTGAAAACTCGGTATAGAAAATTTGACATGATTGCAATATTTCCGCTAATAGTAGTTAAAGTAAAAATGGATCAAAATGAAATGGTCTTCGTAGGAAGACCACGAATTGCTCTGTTTTTAAAATTGTCTATATCAATCTTTTATACTTGGAAGTAACTCATTAAAGAAATGAAATGTACATTAAAAAAAAAATACTTTATTCATGCATTATAAATAGTAATTACATTTAAGCAAAACAAATTTATCAGTGAAAATTTAGTCAAAAATGAAAGTTTTTCAATACTTTCCAAAATTAAAAAAAAAAATTTAAATAACAAGGAGAATTATGTTTTTACCCATGAAAAGATACAAGAATTGCACAATGGAGTATCATTTTTTGGCAATGACTATATTAGTTTTTCCTGCTTAAAGTAGCCTTATGTAAAGTTGTTCTTTCACTAACATAAAACAAGTAGGTAACAAGAACGTTATCATTTCCCTGATGGTTGACTTTTGATACATTGTTGAAAACTGTTGGCTTACCTGTCTGGTTTGGCTTATGTAAAAATACAAAGCAAAATACTAGTTATAAGAGAAAGTTAAATACTAAGACTGTTTTTATTTTATCCGAACATTTCGATGAACATTTTTCGCTTCCTTCAAGACTGTGTTATTAAATAGAAAATTTCAGCTTTTCTTCGAAGAGGAGAAAAACAATTTGTTCTCTTAACAATAACATAAATTCCCTGAAGAAGTGCACAAATTTACATGAAACGATGGAAAAACAAAAACAATTTACATGAAAAGATAAAAAAAGTTTTTTATGTATTTTTTACTCTTTTCACCAAACCAATAAGCCAACAATTTTGAATAGCATAATCTTTTCTTTGATAACTTCCTAGAGTTTTGGATTTAGGGAATACTAAGCTTATTTAAATTAAAAAATTTACTTCCCATTTAATACATTTTACATAAATAATTATATTGGAAAACCTTATTAAGTTCTTTTTTTAGATTATGCAGCAGTCAAAAATTACTAATTTATGAATAAAGTCAAACAGGGCTGGTCCATTTTGATTTTTCTGTCTGAAAATAAGCTAAAAAGGCACGATATGTTTTTTTTCTTTTCACCAACGATATTACAAAGATTTGCTTACTTGCCACTGGAATGAAGCGTTTCATGTAAATACTTATTAAAAAAAAAAATATATAAAATAAAGTTTTACCTATAAACGCAGAGTAATATTGGTTGAAACGTCCTATTCCACACGCCATACTCATTTAGATTAAATTTGAATAAATGTCACTGCTATTATATGACCGTTTATATAATCTTTACAATGAGATAACCTTTATTTGACAGATAAAAAAAAAAATGAAAAAAATTGCTTGGCGTGATGTGTCGAATTGTTTAGCGAGGCTGAACTAACCAACTAATTAAACGACATTTACTTGAGAGGGGCGAAAAAAGCAATTTATTTTTTCTTCTTCTGCACATATGGGAAAGTTTTGTGTTCATCTTCTGGCTCATGGAATTCATTGAAACATTTAGAACAATAAGAGTCTTTATAACAATCAATACATACTATAGAGGGTTCAGATTTACAAAAGACGCAATAATTTGGTGGTGAATCTGAATCATCAGATGATGTACCATCTTCCGCTGACATTTTACCCGAATCTCTGTCATCATCATCTTTTTCTATTTCTTCATCACCTCTGTGCAAATCGGGTCTTGAAAGCAATTCGTTTACTACATCTGGAACACTTTTTAGTCTTCCAATTTCTTTAAAACTCGCTCGTGGCGGACCTAGCTCCCATACTTTCAATCTTTCCAATCGTCTACGTATCTGAGCGTCGATTTCAGCTTTATCCTTTCCATATGCATCATCCAACAGAGTCTCATCAGTTAACTGTTTAAGCAGATCATCAACTTGTTCAACATTTGTCTTCTTTGATGCCTTCGGTAAAGATTCTGACTTTTCCGGAGTAAGTGAAGTGCCTGCAGCCTGCTCATCACTTCTTAATTTTCTCAGACGTTCTTTAATCACTTCGTCTACTGTACTCATGCTTATAAAATTTAAACGCACTAATAAATTCTCCGCATAATAATAAAAACAACAACAAAATTACTATTTGTTATTGCGTCTAATGATAAGGAATTAAAGAAGGTTATTGCACTGTTGCTTGTTCAACTTTTTAATAAAAAAAAACAACATATTATTTCTAACAAATTATGAAAAGTGTGTAAGTCAATGTTCATCATGAACTTTAAACATAAAAAAATTATATGTATATATTTTTTTATTAATGCAACAGCATTTAACAAAGTTTACTTTATATATACATATTAAAATTTCCCCTCTACGTATGTGTATTCAATTTTTAACCTAAACAAGTCCTTCTAGTTAAGTGATGACAGTGATTAGTACGTCGGGAGTAGTGCTTCGATCGTACTGGGTATTTCTTGGGTTTTTAACGCTATATTATATGCTTATTGTTTTTGGAATAAATGAGCACGATTTATTTTAGAGCTGCGCTACTTGAGAAATTCTTAAAATGTGCAGTAACATAGTTTGGCTACTCTGTATATTCTCTCTATTGATAGAAAATGATGTGGCTATTACAAACCAGTCTTTGAATAGAAATGATAGATTAATAAAATTCCTTGTATTACAAGATAGAAGAGACTGCAAGATCGAAAATAGTGATCAGATTCTGAACAATCACGCTATTTTTGACGAGTGTGATGATAAAATTTTGCCTTTGTTGGAACCTGAAAACTTCTTTAGAGAAAGAGATTATATATTATGTTTCGGGTATTATGAGACACTTTATGGACTTTGTGCATTCTATGATGGCCAACAAAATTTACCATTAGAAACTATTGAAGACTCCAAATTATATGATAAAGTGTGTAATTTTTCTCATGAAATTTATCCTAAATTACATTTGGAGCACACGACGAAAGAACTGAGGGAATGGTCTCATTATGTTAACGAATCAATGTCCAATCAGACCATTTGCTCAAATTTATGTGTTTTCCTAGGAAAAGTTGATCCTAAGTGTACATTTTTATTGAATTTGGTGAATCACTACAATGAAGTTAAATCTAGAGCAGCTACAAATCAAAATAGTAAAATAAGTAAGTATCATTTTATTTAAAATAAACAGTCATTTCGATGAATTTCTTTTTGAAAATCAAATCAGTTTCATGTTGTTTTCTAGATTTTATTGATCATATTTGTAATTATATCAAAATATAAAATTGTATAGGACACTGTCTCCGTAAATACTCAATATTGTAGTTGATTGAAGACAAGAAATTCAAAAGCTTTAGTTTCAGACACACAAATTAGTAGTTTTTAAATCCTTGTTTAAAGAGGTTTCATTTGCTTCCTAATTAATTACAATGACCATTCTGGCCAGAAACCATTCTGCATTCCTAATTAAGCGAACATTTGATATATATGGCGATAAGATTTTATGACAGCCATTTAGATGTTGATGTTTAGAGGAAGTGTTATAACAGTTGAAGTCAAATCCAGTGCGGCTTAAAGGATCTATTGTACCTTTGTGGTGCCTGTATATAATTGTTCCTACATTGTATACAATTAACTGTAAAAAAGAAGTAAGCTGGTGTTTGGCTTTGGGGACTCTAAACCCAGATAATCGTATAAATCTGGAGGCCTCAGCAAATCCTAGTTGAGGTGTTGAATGTAGAGTAAGTGTTAGGTTGGGATACACGGTTCTGATCCACTAATCTTTAGGCGTGTACAGTATATATGTATTGCGCAATAAACTCAAATCGCTCCATTTGGATTGTTTCTTCTCGCAGTCAATTTGTTGATAGAAACGTTGAAAAATCAGAGCTCCTAAAATATTAGGAGGATATCTCCTAAAACATTAAGGACAATTAAAACGCACGCTTCTGATCTTCCCTTAAGTAACTAGTTACTTAAACACAACCACATTTTCTCTCAATTAAAGGTAATCTGATCATAAGTTCATCATTCAAAACGGGGCAGTAACGGACATTAAAAAGTTAATATTTAAAAAAGATTTATTACATAAAAAGAATGTAATTTGTAACAATTCTTCAATGAATTCCGCAGAAGCTTTTTTTCATCAAAATGGGTACTGTGTGTCTTAATGCACATATCATGTTATCTTTCAGACGAATATAGTTAAAACAACAACAGATTGTGCACTTTTGTCATAAAACTTATTACAAACCAATTTAAAATTTTGTTTTATATAATTAGCGAGGCGAGGACCTGATTTACTACCGATCACTAACGCCGAATTAGGCTATTGAAAAACTCTATTGCTAGACTTAAAATCATAAAATTTGTCATTATGCAAATATTTGCTACCCAGAAATGTTTGATATGCACTGTAACCGGTTATTATTAACCATACTGAAAATATAAGTTAACATATCGAACTGGTTACATATATTTAATTTCATTGTGAAAAGCTGTATTTCCTCGCAAAGAATTTGTATATAATAGGCAACATTTACAGCATCATTCATATCGCTTAACTATTTGTAAGTCGCTAGTAAGATTATTTTTTGTTAATTCCTTTACACTTCAATTGTTACTTATTTTGTAGAGTATGCTAATGAAAGTAATTAATTATTTACAGGTGGCAATGTAGTAACCAATCCATTAAACAACATAGGTGCTATAGATCTTAAGAACAAAGATGTTTTACCGGTAGACATTAATCAAGGTGTTGCGTTCCAGCAAAATAACCCAACTACAAAATTGGAGCAGCCGTCAAATGACAGTAAGAAAGAAAATTTAGCCAAACAACCGACAAACATTGCTACTTTCAGTAACAGTAGTCCAGAGAAAGAAAAAGCGACTGAACTTGTACAGTCTGTACAAGAAAAATTACCCGAACAATCTGCTTTTCTTGAAAATGCAAATAAAATAAATCCAGCCAGTTCTACAACCAATTCATTGTTACCACAACAAGATCAACAGGTAAGCTACTTGATGAGTTGGCATTTATGTTTCACATTGTTCAACATGGTCACAAATGATGGCTTGCGTTTTTAAAGTTTTCCTCAAAGCAATTTTGGGGCTAAACAGTTGTGTAAATCGGACTGCGAAGCAGACAGAGTTTGTACTTTAACATAGATCACACATATCCCATCCAAATAATGCAAGCTCAAATGCGACAAAGTAATTTTGAAAATTTTCATCATACAATGTTTCCGTGAACACCCTTCTTCCGCTCTATGCTTTGTTAATATAAATGCAAATGTTACAGAAAGAATCAGTTATCCAGCACATTCCGAGCGAACTGGAAAAAGCAGGAATGGATGGATTGGATGAATTTGATCAGGATAATAATCCACCATCAAGTGAAAAAGAACCTCAAGGTATTTATAACGTTTTAATAAGTAGTTACTTGTAGTCTAATTTATATGGTAATTCTCGGGTCCAAAGTATGGTTTCGAAATGAATGCTGGGAACTTTACCAGATTTCTAGCCATACGTATACCAGCTATAAAAATTCAGTCGGAAATAATACAGTTATTCTAAGTGCAGTCCCTACATACGTAATCCAAATATATCGGCGAAGATTATGGACGGATGGCTGGGCAGACTTTGTCTGGAAAGTGGTAAGGTTGCACTACTGCTGTGAAGTTATGTTCGAAAGCTCTTGAGCAAAGGGCTTACTTACTTACTCTGCCTTTTCTATTTTATGGGTTGCCTTCAAGTCTCCTTCCCCGTATCTTTTGATGTGCCATTGCCCATCTCCGAACCTCTGACAGCCATCTCTATATTACTTCCGCTCTGTGTTTTGTTAATATAAATGCAAATATTACAGAAAGAATCAGTTATTTTACGCGAACCTCCTCCACATTATTCTCTCACTTTCTTCGTCGTCTGCATCGTTGTAATTTTCTCCGAAAGATTCATCATTCTATCTTTGTATATTTTAACAATGTGGGGGGGCACGTAGCAACCCTGTTTCGGATCCTTGGAGGCTTCAGACTTTCACCCTAGGCTATTACCCTGCTTGACTTTATACTTATTTCAAGTAATAAAAAACGACCGTTAGATGATAACTGTGATTGTTCCTGTCGATCGGTCTCTTCTCAGTTTTTACTTTAATTTTGAGAATAATGGCCCCAACCTAGGTAAACTGCATAAGTAACGGCAGAAAAAAGAAGGTGAAGTATCACAGAATCACCAAATCAGTCGCATAAAGTGTGTTATCACTTCTGCCTCCTGGCCGCCTATGATTAGCTTCTTAATCATTCTCTCCAAATTGCGGATTACCGTAGTTGGTTCTTTATAATTTGGTCATACCGATTGGCGACAGCAAATCCTGAACTTGTGGATCTTTCAGATATTCCATAGGACATTGCAAAATTCATATTATAAACAAGCAGCATTGTTGATTGGGAAGCACATTATATAAAGTAAGTCGTGTAAGTTTTCAGAATGCTTAAATAAATGATGAAGGTTTTATAATTTTATACTCGTACATTGGGATTAATGAATAATCAAGTTGTGTTACTGTCTTATTTTATTTGTTAAGTTATGCAACTTTGTCTGTGAATACTACTAAGTAATCAGAACGTTCATTATACTAATGTTGAAAACATTATTTTGAGGGGAGCAGGTCCTGTAGAAGATGATGCTAAGCCACCTCTTGATGATAAATTCGGTAAGTTTTTTAATATTTTCTTTCTTTATATGTTGCCTCCTTTAACTTACGGTATGAATATAAATTTAAATTACTGATTGGCCACCATCATTATTTTTGCAGACCTAGATGGTGAAGGAGTATTAAAACAAGGAAACCAAATGAATTCAAATGGTATGCTATCATCATTTTTATATTAAACATACATATTAAAAATTAAACTTGCGTATTAAACTTTAATAATTTTAGGTGCAAAAAAATAATAAACAGGGCTTAATGGACTGTGGCGAATTTTAGGAACGTGATCAGCTTGCGAAAGTATGCCACAGTTTTCCCTGCAAAAATTCAGCTGTTGGTGGAGGTCGAGTGACCGGTGATTGAAGAATCTCAAAGTTGTAATTTTCTCCGAAAGATCTGCCATCGTCTAATTCTTACCGCTCACATGTTTTATATTGGTATTAAATTCCCTGTTGTACCGTAATTTTTTTAACTGTCGAGGAGATGCCTTTTCATTTCGTTGTCGATATGCCTAGGTCTGGGGTCTGAAAAAATTTCTTTGAGAAAATGTTTAAACTGTTTCATTGTCTAATAAATTGCCAAAATTTCCTAACCATAAGCACTATAAGATTTTTGCATAGCATTTACTTTTTTTTGAGTACTGCTTACTTTTCCGAATGAACGATATCCTGTAGCACTCAGTGATGCATCTGACCAGGCGGGTGCCTCCTATATTTTTATTAACATTTGTACTTCTTCTTTACCTTATCTTTCGCTTTATGTTTTGAGGATCCGTAAGAACGAAAAACTTACAGCAAATCATGGAAAGTTAAAATTTGGTATTCCTTGAAGATATTAAAGTTGCGATACCTTCTGCTGATTTTTTTCTCAGATTTTCTCGAAAATATCTCCAGCCTTTTTTTTTTTGAATTTGGATTTCTAATGCAAACTTATTGGTCTATAATTTTGTTTGAACTGTTTATAGAAATTTGGATTTTAGATGGATATTATCTTTAATTAGACTTCCCCCTGAATTTATTTTTCAAAACATTAAAGACAGTTGCAGGTTTGAAGAACATTTGTAAGTTGGAGTTGGAAAATGTAATTAGACAAAATTGTGTGTCTTTTTCAAATCCAAAAATAAATCTTAAACAGAAATGGCCACGAAGCTTGTTACCTTCATCATAATCATGTTTTGTTACACAATGGCTAATAGTGTTCAAGTTCAAGATATGAAGACTTGCAGCTAAATAATATACGCAAGAAACTTCACTCATCTTCAATCATAACCTTCCTCGATCAGCTCATTATATAGAAAACGTATTGGTTTAGAAATATATATTTATTTCTTTTAATTTTCAGATCAAGAAATGGACATTGTGCCAGGCGGAGGTGAATATATACGTGACAATTTTAAAGAAGCTGAAGACTCTAATTTTTTTGCATATTTTTTGGTGATGACCGGAGGCTGCATAGTTGTTTATGTGGCGTTTCATAATAGAAATAAGGTTAGTACCTTCTTATTTAAAAGATCAAATTCATTAATGATATCAAATGGCCTCTTTCACTAAATAGCACTCAGTGAACTAACAGTGGTCCCAGGATGCTGTTAGTTACTTACTGGAGATGTCGCCTTCTTTAAAGTCTCTTACTCTCATTCAAAATTTCATTTCATTTCTTTTTCTCTTGAAAAGAAAGTTATTAGGATTTTATGGATCATTTTTAGCGTTTTCCGAGATATGCCCAGATACATTGTTTTCAAAAAAATAAAATCTTGCTAGGAAATATTGTGAGATTTTTGCGATTTCTTTTTTTAAATTAAGTCGCGTCAACATTTATGGTCAATGCGAATATATTTTGTGTATGTTGTGATAACACATATCTCAAAAAAATAAAAATCAAAGCTACTCGTCTAGCTATCACCAGGGAATTTAATACAAAGTTTTTGGTCAAATCTGTTCTTAATGTATCATTTTACTGAATATTTTTCAATGATTTCATTTTTCTTGAAAATGGCTCCAACAATTTTCTTTAAACTCGTTGCTATTGTTCAGACTAATATAGGTTTTTCCGTCACCATCCGTATGATATTAAGTACCTAAAGTTTTGTAAAAATTGCAAGTTTGAAGAAAATTTATCATTTAGAATTGAGAGGGATTGTAGGAAGAGAATGTAAGTTTTGTAAAACAAGTTTTATAACTTGTTCGTATTGTTCATAGCTGACTTAGCAAAAAAAAAAAAGTCCAGCTCGGCTTCATCTGGAAAAATAATTGAAGCTGCTGCTGGATCTGCAGTGCTGGAAAGATTTTTTATTTTCCAAAACTGCGGACCATTAACGCATCCCCCATTCAATCCAAGCTATTGAAGTTAGGTAGATACCTTAACTTATTTATTATTCAACAAGGTATGAAGAAACAAAAATCTCCGAAGAAAAAATAATTTTTTATGTACACGAACTATCTCCTTTTAAACACTGATATTTATATTAACAAAAGCAATTTATAATTACAGTTATTAGCCTTAGCATTAGAAGGTCGCAAAGGAAGATCGGCAAGAGCTCGTGGCGGGGGTCGCCATAGTTCTGCTAGTTATAGTAAATTACATTCAAATTTAGAAGAGGCAATCGCTTCCAATGCTACTACACCATCAGCTGCCAATGTGCTATATTAAAATGAAACAGCTAAGTAATAATAATAAAAACTAATTTGTTCTTATCATTTAAAATATTTGTTTTCTTCTTTTCTTTTCTGATTTTGTGTTTTGATGCCTAGCCTTTATTAAAAAAAAAAAAAAAAAAAAAAAAAAAAAAAAAATCATATATCATTGAAATGAATTATATCTAATCAAAATATATATTTAAGACAATAGGAAGCGCTGTTTGAATTTAAATTGAAAAAATCAGCTGATTTCTGTCTATTTGTATCAAATTTTTACTTTTCTGTTTTTTAAACTATTCAACGAAAAAAGTATGTGGAAATCAATGTTTCTTCTTCTTTGTTTTTTTTTAACGTGTCTATTGACGCTTGATGTAAAAAAAAAAAAATTGTAAAAAATGTATTAACGTCTATATATATTAAACAATAGTAAATAAGTTTGGTGATATGAATTAAGAAAAAGTATGGAATTTAACCTTGTAATAATTGTTACTAACTCTTCAATGTAAACAATTTTATTTTGTGTGTCACAGGAACGGTTTCGACACTAAGCGGTCATGAAATATTAAGCACCTAAAGCACTCATAGTTTAGTAAAAATTGCAAGTTTGAAGAAACGTGCCAATTAGAATGAGAAGGATTGTAACAAGAGAAAGTAGGTTAAAGTAAATCAATTTTTTTTTAGCTGACAACAAAATAAATGTCTAAAAAAGGAAAAAATCCGGAAAAATAGTTGAACCGTCCCTGCTCATGAGAACAAAATAAAACTGTGTTTATATTGGGGAGTTAGACACAATTATAAGCGGCCCATACACCTTCAGTTTATTGGAACGAAAATCTGTCCGAAAAACTGAGCAAGAAACTGAACGAAAAACTGAATAGAAGGTGTGTGGTCTAGCTAAATATTTTTTATCAGCTCATCAGTTTTTGTGCTATTTCTGGCGAATTTGGTCGTGAATGCGCTTGGGGTCCTATCGATTAAAACAATGAGCCAGTACAAAGTAGTAGGTTGTTGTATGTTAGCGACAAACTCTGGTTGTTACACGTCGACAAACTCTGGTCAGAAGTTTCTTGGCCACCCGGAAGAGAAGGTCATTATGATAGCTCAGTGAAGAGTTGACGTCGTCAGGAGAAGTTCCAGACTGTTTGGAGTAGTTCACTTTTTTTTAACTCTTTTCTGAACGTAGAACGAAGGTTATTGATTTTTTTCAACGAAGCTGTCATACGCTTCGGCCTTCTTCAGTCTATTGGAGTAAAACCGATTTTCGGTGACCCATAGCTCTGGCAACGAACGATAAGCCTCTATTATTTATATCTTTGCCTCTTTTTGTAAGTTCTGGTCTTTCCATGATGGAGAACAAACAACTGACGGATCCGTCCGAGCACCTGTGTGAGAACTGTGCAGTTCTAGTATGAAAAGAGGACGGACCTACATGTTCAGATCTCGTACCTGCGTTATTATCTGGGCAAACTGCGCAGTTTACTCAGTTTATCGCTCAGACATGACGTCACGCGTGATAATCGTTCCGATAAAATGAAGCTTTATGGGCTGCTTTACATGGTTGAATAACATACTAATTTAATAAAAATGTGCAATTTAACTTTTGCACCTATAACACTTACCTTTCAGAATTCATTGTTCCGATTTTTTAGTTATACTTCCGTTTATTCGGCAGCTCCCCACATTGCGATAATTACATGATTTTCGGGAACTAATTTTTGTTTTTTTAATATATCATTAAATTGAAATTGATTCGTTCTAAACTATTGGCCTAGGCGTGTCTCTTCTTAATATTTTGAATTCCTATATTCCTTCAATAATTTGCGTGAAAAATTCTACTAAAACGTGCATTTGTTCACTGTCAGATAATCCATATTATTTTGAAGATAATTTCTTATAATGAAGATCGTTTCTGCTGTTAATTGGTGATAATATATATAAATCAATATTTGAAAATAACTCATTTTCACTTTTAAGTAAGACTATTCTATTACATTCATCTCTTGTCTAAGTTTATTATTTAGTACGTCTGTAGGATAATTAATTTTTTTTTTTAAGCATTCGTTAAAGCTAAATATCACAGTAAACATTATAAATCGATACAGTAAACAGTTAAGTTCTGAAGCCATGTTTTCAAGACTTTTTCATTCATCGACCGCTTTAAAGACTTTTTTTTTTACTATCGTCACTTCAAAAGAATATATATATATATATATATAAATAAAGAATATATATATAATATTTGGAAAGGTGCCTCAGCCGCCGTATGCAGCATTTCTGTTATAAATCTAAGTTTCTTCTTAGATGATTTCTTATTTTATGTAGTGTCATTTGAGACAATATCATTGTTTGTTTCATCATCTTTTTGGTCATTTGCGCCTACAAATCTAATATATTGCAATATATTCGTTAAGAAGAGAAATTTCACTGATCTATGAAGCTCTCCGTAAAAATAGTTTTGGTCAGTTGGGTTCAAGATTTTATCCTTACTTTTTATTCTATTTTTTTTTTTTATCAGAGACATTTTCCGTGGAAGCCTGCTTCATTTTGTGGTCATCGACCGGTTTCGGGCGTTCGCCCATCTTCAGGATGCGCTTTTCAGACAGTGTGCCAACACAGACTCGTACAGAGACTTAGTTTCACACTAACTGAGGTGTATGTTTAAAATACTTTTTTTTTTTAATTGACGAGGCCTGCATAAAATTGAAAATAAAAACGAAAGGTTTTTTAGACATTTTAACTTAAAATTCCCAAAGCGTTTTTCACTTGCATCATGGAAGAGTTTTCTTTTTGATCCAAGGAATCCATCCATAAAAGTAAGGGCAGCTCAAACAATAAAGTAAAAGCCCATATACACCATGAAGTAGATCTGTTATGTGCACTTTATTTTCATTGATTCC
The DNA here is from genome assembly GCA_011037195.1 of Triatoma infestans. NCBI lineage: Eukaryota > Metazoa > Arthropoda > Insecta > Hemiptera > Reduviidae > Triatoma > Triatoma infestans. The sequence goes on along the minus strand of JAAEAF010002444.1, from coordinate 23,794 downwards.
CGTCTGAAATCATCTGGTAGAGAATCTTTATTTCATGAAAGATATTGAAACGCTCGTATTTTTTCCATTAACTTTCGGAGGAAAGAATTTCAGTAGTGGCAATTTCTACCGGCGATTTTTTTTTTTGTTTCCTCCCCACAGCCACCGATCAGGGAAACATCTTGCTCTAGATTCGCATATTACATAATCATTTCAGATATCTGTAATTCTAAAATGAAAACAAATGAGGTTCTTGTTGATAAGAAATAACAAACGTCCACTAGTATATCAAGGACATGAGAAAATTGACTTGTCTTTATAAAGGTTATACACACACACACACACATATATATATATATGTCATAAAAATATATATATCATTTGATGGTAGAAGTAAATATTTTTTCTTAAAAAAAAAAATCATATCACCTGATTAAGTAGTTTTTTAAAAAAACAACATAGTTTTTGGAGCTTACTGCGTGTAAATTGATTTTATTTTTTAAATTCTACTTATTTGAATGTCTTTCACCCAAGTATTTTTGAGTGATAACTATATCTAATTATATCTATATATCTTATCTATATCTAAGTATATCTTAAGTTCATGTATGGTATAAATGAAGAAAACAAAATTGCGCTCAAATTTTTAAGAAAATCATTTTTTACTTAATACAATGCGTACGACTTATGAAATTGTTAGTTGCACGAGTGTTTATTTCGTAGTTAATCTTTTTTTATATTCCCTTTCTTTTGTATTTAAATTATATGTTAAGATGTTTTCTTGAACACATTTTGGGTTAGTGATATATAATTTTTCCTATTTAGATTTATGTTTTTTTTTTTTTTTATTTAAATGTGAAAGTCCGAAAATATGTTCGGATAGGGAAGAAAAAAAAAGTTCTTTCAACGGCTTTTACCAAGAAGAGCTCTTAACACGGTTGACGGGTGGAAGTGAGCTCGACTTGACATTGTTACTATTATTTTTTTTTTTTAACGGATGATTCTGTTATTCAGTTTCATCGAATACTTTATAATCACTCATCTTTTATTTTGTTTGCTGTTTTTTTGAACTTTCCTTCATAGAATATGATTACGCTGTGCGCAAATCATATCCAGGCTACTTGTCAGCCAACAAGAAGAAGAAGATAGATACTTCTCGAAGTGAGTGACAAATCTCTGAAACTGAATGATAAGAATCGCTTTGAAGGAAAAAAAAAGGAAATTTTAAGGAAATTCATCTTTAATCGACCTTTTACCTTGCTTTTTATTCCACGACTTCAGAGGAACTGAGTCCATAGTGATCTACTTTATCGAGTCAACCAACACCTACCGAGTCCCCGCCCCTCTTTTTAAGATCCTATACAAGTTAATATGTTCAGAAAAATATCAAATTTTTCAAAAAATATGATTTTACTGCGGACTTTACACTTTTTGGTATACTCACTTATATATGGATAAAAATTGTTTAATATAATACACTTTGTTGTTTTGGTTTTTTTACTAGATGCAGTGACTCCTTATTAAAAAAAAAATGATTAGTAGCAATTTGTGATTTTCTTTATTTTCGTCAAATTTGTCATGACAGAGGACATAAGGGCCCAGTTTCTAGAAATCTGAATAAGACATAAAATAGAATGTGATTTTAATTGTTGAATATGTGGATAGATCCGCAATGAGATTTTTATTATTTCATTTTTGCAAAATAAATTATTGATTAAAGTTAAACATTTGTAAATAATCTGAGTGCCACGATAGTTGGTAGGGGCCAAAGAATTTAGTTTTTTGTTTAATATCAAGTAATAGTCACTCATTTGACAAAAGAGTAAATGCCAGTTTTACACACGAGTCCATGTTTATCCATACGAGGGCAAGCGGGAATTGTAAAAGGATTTGATTCTCAATTAACAATTATGTTTTTCTTTTTACAATTAAAACTAGTTAAAAACAAAAAAAAATTGCATCTAATAACTGGTAAGATATATATAGGGAACCTATAAGTTGAAAAGGTGAAGGTTATTTTCGAAAAGGTTGTATGAGAGGTTAAATTAAAATAAAATTATGTTATGCAAATTTAATGTTGAGTTGATTTTAAAATGTTAAAATGAATGTTTAATTAAGGTCTACTGCAGTTCTAATTTTATATTTATTTTTTAGCAATATCCTTCATCAGGAACTGTCAAGAAGAAGTAGGCCCTAATATGCACCTGGACTAAATACCACGACTATTCCTGCTTGATAGTACCTGATAAAGGATACAAAATGTGCATGAAACATCAAGCAATAAACGTTTCTTGACGTTAAAAAGAGTAATACATTTTTTTTGCCTCTAACAACTATCGTAATTACTTACAACAATCTTAATGTTATTTTACATTTGGGGAGTAATTTAATTGTCTTCAGTATTTATAATTTTATTTTAAATAATGCTACAAAATATTGGTTCAAAATTTTATTTTATTTCACAAAAAATAACGGAAACTATACAAATAAAAACAATGAAAAGAATATGAAAAATATGGTGGAATATTAATATAGTGTTGTATCATATGTTCCATACTTAACACTGTGATTACATTGTAAATAAATTATTTGAAATATATTTGTAAAAAGTAGTTTTTTTTTATATATACTCGAAACTACATGGAAATCCTTTTAAATTATCTAACATTAAACTATTATGCTTTCTCTTTCAATTTTGAGTTTTCACTGGAAAAGCATGTTTTGAGATTCCCTGAGTCCGAAAAAGTGATTTCCACAGATTGCTTTTCTATCTGTTTTGTGCGTGAGTATGTGAACTGTATAACAAAACAAAGGAAAAATCGCAGGAAGCTCAAACTTAATATTCCATGTTGGTTAACGCTAGAGATCAGGGGAAATTATTGATCAAACTACTTCAAACGAAAGTTCAACTTCACTAAATGGAGTTTTCATTTTTTTTTTCAGTATTTTTTGAAATTGAGAATGATGAACCGTTTACAGCCAAAAAATGTTTTTTATTTTAATGTTATTTTCTTTTTAACATTTTGTTCATTTTATCCTTGGCGTTTCTGCATTATACATGCTATTTTCAAAAGGTTATAAAGTGAACTATATGTAATTTATACAATTGTCTGAAATAATAAAAAGAAAAAATTTTTTTAAACAGATGGTAATGTAGTTGAGTATAAGTATAATTTTTTATTTATGTTTTATTTGGTCCACAATTAATTACTCACCTTAAGTTGTTGTGCTTGTGATTATTTTACTATATATTTCTTGATTAGACAGTATATTTACTATTAGCTAAAGCTGTATGATAGAATTTTATTTCAATCTTTCCATTATGTATTCTTCTTTTTAATGTTGAAACTGTTTGTTTGGTGATTGTTGTTGTTGTGAGTTTAGTTATACTATTGGATGATTAAGGGTATTATATATTCATAATGGTGCACCACGTGGATTCAGATTGATGGTTAATATTTTTTTATATTGGTTTTTCAGATGGTTGGCATAATTTTGTTTATTTTATTTGGTCTGTATGTAGAAAATATTTATTATTATTATTGCTAGCTGTTTAAAGTTATATGACATTATTTTTTTTTTTTTGTGATTTTCTCAGAAACGGTTCCAATGATTTTTTTTTTTTATAAATTTTATTATACACTTGTAGTTCTATCAATGGTTACTTGGAATATTTTCCTTGAAAAGATGATATTAAAAGCGGCCTCTACATGTCAATAATATTGTCAATATCAGTATTGACAATATAACCATCAATACTCGTGCAAACCAATCACAATACTTCATTACCTTACACGATCAATATTATTGTCAATTTTTTCACCTTACATGGTCAATATTATTGTCAATACTCTAAAGAATTGGCAGTATTATTGACCGTGTAGAGGCCGCTAAAGGGTTTTTGGAGAACAGCTGGCATTTAATTTTATTAAATTGTCAGTTCAGTGTATTGTGCGGTTCTACCAACTATAGAATAGGGAGGGGATTAGCTCAGTGGTAGCTCGCTGATTCCCGCTTGGAGTCCTGGGTTGGAATCCACTAGTGCTGCCTTTAGATTTTCTCTTCCTGGGAGCTCACTCTCACTCAGCTCACTCTCCGGTGATGGACAGTGTTGTCTATAGCTAGAGAACTTGCTCGGAGGCCGGCAGTGTGCTGAGAAGGCCGGGGGGGCCCTATAGATCTTACAAGTAGCGGTGGCACTATCACCTAATTTACTGTACCTTGTTAATAAGAATAAAATGTATTGCTGAAATTAAATTTGAAGAAAATCGGTTGAACGGAATTAACATTTCCTAGACGATTATTTTAGTTTACCAGAATTTTCTTGATAATGACACTAGCGGCTTTCTTTAATTCTCATTAACTTAACATAAGTCGTTAATAGTTGATATTAACTATTAACTGTTAATTTCAACTATTAATTTTGGATTTATTATTCATATACCAATTGCTGTTATATTTTTTGACGCGTGGTCCATATCATCGTGGAGTTTTACTTGGGAGGAGTTACTGTAAGGAGATAGAAAATTTATTTATAGAAGAGAGACAACATGTACATATATTAATGGAAGGCAACAATGAAAGTTAAAACATACAGCAACAATGAAACTAAACACTCTTATCAGCATCCACACACAACATCCGCAACTATATCGATATTATCACAACTGAATAAATAATTTATCCCTACCATTTATCAATGTATTCAACACACAGTTTACAAAATATCACTATGAGTCAAATCACTAGACGAGACACATGTAAGTATTGCTATATTTGTTTTGAATATATATGTGCATGTAAACATAATTCAAATAGCGGATAGTGTTTTAAATTTTGTCATCTTTTTTGTCCACGCCGAATTGGATTTGGGCAAATCAACTACAAAAAAATCAGAATGGCAAAGACCACGACCTCTCGGAGAGTGACGATAATAATGGCTCCGAGACGATATGCAATAATACTACAACTAAAAAAAGACCACAGATCGATATCAGACGAACAGCTAAAGAAATAAAAATAATTGCAACAGACTAAATGCACACACAGACAGCCCGGACACTCTGTACCGATTACAAGCGAACTTTCAAATCTTACAATAGTCATTAAATCCGACAACAGTTTACCTAATCATTAACCAACACAAGCAGTCGATATATCAGAGAACTATTAATAGAGCAAACACAGAATATTGAATCAATATAACCCGAAATTCATAATAATTCAAACAGAATCATCAACACCAAACCAAAATATTACGAAACAACGAAGAAAGACACATTAATGGAATGTTTGCTAGGGAGAGTCGCAGAGATACCTAATACCTAATAGCATACGAAAAACCAAATGACTATCTATGAAGATTCAGAACCCGGGTCCTTCTGACACCTCAAAGAACTCAAGAACATTCAACTGAATCCAACGAGGATGACGTCGCCACCACATTCTATGCATTCTTCACCGACGAGAACATGCCCAGAATCAACAACAGATTTAGATGTTTCGACTATGGATCCCACTTCCATATTATCTTTGCATCTAAACAGTCAAACGCAAAGTGAGCCATCACCTGAATCCTCAAATTCATTAGAAGCAGCAGGAATTACAGAAACTTGCGCGACCATTTCAACGAATCAAACATCTTGTCAGATTCGTGGCATATTGTGCCCGCTACAGTATGGACGTCTTATTCAAAATCTCAATGAAATGATAGTTGTGAACAATACATTGAAACAAAAAAGAAATAGAACTTGGACACAAACTTTTCAAATCACAAAATAGATAACACTTACTTTTATCTGAAACTTTTTAACGGCACTCTTTTTTTTTGTGGTTTCTGGTATAAGAATGATATCATGCTTCATTTCAATATAGTTTAAATGGCCCATCGTACCCACACAATAACTAAATATTTAGTCAAAATTCGTTTTTTTTTTATATTTGTATATTTTATTTAATTTATTTTATAACATTTATTTTATATTTATATTTTTTTTAATTATATTAATTGAATAACCGAAACCTTGTGAATGTTTTTGAATTTTTTTTTTGTGAGAGGAATTTCAAACTACTTAAGGGAGTGGCTCAAAGCGGAGACAAATTGAGATATTTGAGTTTCCTGATTGTTGAAACGTTAAACATTAATAAAATATTCTATCAATTCTGAGCCATATCTAGATAATGCATAAATTATTTTTAAAAATGTAAATTATGTGTCTGTGTGTTATGTATCTAGTAATACTAAAGGAACATTTTATTATAGCGGCTTCTACAAAGAAAGAAGAAATGATTGCGTTTAATATCATTTTTTACGTAATGACATATCCTATTTTCCTTACTACTCCTACAGTTTTCAATTTATTAGATTTCACCCAATGAGACGTTTAATTTAAGTCCAAATACGACTCGATTCGATTAAGCTCCCCTCTAAAGCCCTTCCCCCAAAGACCCCCTACACACATGAAACATGCAAAAGGCACATCTTCATTAAATTCCGAATCGAATGAGACAACACCTCATTCGTCAAAATTGAACCACTTCATCATACAGTTGTTTTGATGTTTACAAAAAAAAGACATAACGGCAACACAAACAGAAGAAAACAATTCTGTAGAAATGCCAATTATCAGAGATTTCTGATCCGATAAAATTTCAATTTGTGCACACTTATTTATCTCGGATACTTTAACATTTTGGCTTAGAGGTGAAATCTATCCCCTCTGAACTGATTATGCATTATAAGGTTACCGAGGCTGTACAACAACAATGCTAATGCAAAAAAAGTATATTACTTGTTTCATATAATTGAATTAAATAATTAGAAAGAATTAATGTTGCCACAGTCTATAATTTGAAAATTCTCGTTAAATTTTAACAAGTTTCTATTCATCGAAATATTTAAAGACATTTATATAAACTTGGATTACTCGTCAATTTTTTAAAAATGACAAGTTCCCATAACAAAATATGAATATTATATGACTTGTTTCAACATGCAGTTTTAACCTTTAATATGTACTTCACTTTTGGGATGCCATGTTTAAAAATCAATTAATAGTTTCTTTACAAAAGTACAAATAAATTGGTTACTTTAATTAGAACAAAATGATTAGGCAACTGCTAAGTAACGTCTCAGTTAAATAAAACCGGTCGAAATAAGTAACCATACACATTATTGCAAGGAAAATATATTTCTTTATAAGAGTCGAAGAACATTTGGATTATAAGTGCTGGTCATTAAAAGAAACAAATTTGGACATATGACCACATTTCATAAGTTTCCTTCCATCATTTCCATAAGGAAAAGGAATGTGTTAAAATAATGTAGTTTATGTTTATTTATTTATTTAACGGATTATTATTATTATTTGTCTGTGGGGAGGGAAACCCTACGCTATCCAAAGCCTCACTGGGCCCATATAGCTACCCCAAGAAAAACAACAACAAGCCGGGTCTATAACAAAACTCCAGACTCGGATCTAATCCATCTAAGATTCACCGCAGTCCGAATAAATCGGACAGTAACCTTCAGCGGAAATAACCTAAGCTCTTCCACAGACATCCTATTCCGATCAAAGGTCCTGAACCTAATTTCCTCACAACCCAAGCAATCAGTCATAAGATGGATGGGTATTTCCTCCTCTGTGTCACAGACTCTACAAAATGGATACCATGATCCCCATTATGTGGAGATGTCTCCTTAAACCACAATGCCCAATAAGAGATCCAACCAGATGCCTGAGAGCGCTCCGTGAAAAACACAGCATCGTCTCACTAATGGCCTTGTCCGGACCCCCGATGAGCATTTTGGACTGCCGAGAACCAACTGAGCTCATCCATAAGGATGAATGCTGTGAAGCTGTCCATGTCTGAAAGCCTGACAGACATGTGCCAGAAAACACGCCAACAGCAGGCTCGGGACCAATGAAAGGAAGAGAGGCGCCTAATTTGGCAAACCTATCCACCTGCTCATTTCCAAAAGTTCCCATGTGATCTAGCACCCATACTAGAAGCACATCCTTCAGAGAAGAAAGCTCATCCAGTCTTTTAGAACATTCTAACACCAACCTGGAAGTGAAGACGTATGAACTCAGCGCCTTCAACGCAGCCTGGCTGTCCGAGCAGATACGAACACCTTTTACGTTAGTGTTACGTACCCTCTCATCCAAAACATAACACAGAATAGCATAAACCTCAGTCTGGAAGACCGTGGTCCATTCACCAAGAGATACTGTCAAATGATCTCCGGTCTCAAAATAGGCTGCAGCTCCAGACTTCCCATCCATTCTGGAACCGTCCGTGTAACACCGGAAGTAATTATCAGGTATCAGGCCAGACGGACCCATCTTGACCAATCTTCCCTAGAGGGTAACCTGACACTGTAAGAATGCTCGAAAACAAAAGTCTTCAACATTCTATCAGAGAGAAAACCTGTAACAGGAACCTTCAAAAGCATCTCGCGATGAATGGTAGAGTGACCATATCGCTTACCCTGCCAAAAACCTGCCTGTTTAATTCTATAACAGGCTTTCATTGCCATAGTTTTCACCTCTACAAAGAGCGGTGGAATTCCTAATAAAGTCTCCATTGCAGCTGTAGGCGTGGTCCGCATCGCACCGGTCACCGCCAGATAAGCCAAGCGTTGAATATCCTCAAGCAGCAGTCTAGCGGATCTTATCTCAATGCAACGCCACCATACCACAGCCGCATACAACAACCTAGGTTAATAACCATACCATAAATCCAAAACATCATCTTGGGAGTAATCCCCGAATTTTTACCTACGATTCTTCGACATTGCCAAAAGGAAATAATTGCCTTTTGATGCTGCGCCTTAACATGTTCCGACCAATTTAATTTACTGTCAACAACCACCCCAAGAAACTTCACCGATTTGCAAATCTGAACAGAAGTTCCTAATAACCTAGGAGGTTTTAATCCTACGATCTTCCTCCTATTAGTAAATAAAATCACATGGGCCTTACTGGGATTAATTGAAAGACCCTTATCCTGAGTCCAATCATATACCATGTTGAGGGCACTTTGCATTAAGTCTGAGATAGTAGTCAGAAATCGCCCCATCAATAAAGTAACACCATCATCGGCATATGCCTGTACATAGAATCCCGATGAATTCATCCTGGTTAACAATTCATCCATGACAGCACACCATAGCTGTGGTGAGAGACAACCACCTTGAGGACCCCTCTCCCCGCTCCCACAACCACAGTGCGCATACCTATAGAAGCCTGTATAACTCTACTCCTTAAATAAACCTATCCAGTTAATTAAAACTGGTTGTATACATTTCGACCTAGGGAATCTTCAAGAGCATCAAACGATACTCTGTCAAATGCCCCTTCAACATCAAAGAAGCACCCTAAAGCATATTCCTTTGTCTCTAGAGCAGATTCTATCCTACCGACCAGACAACGCAAAGCAGTTTCTGTCGATTTTCCTGCTGTATAAGCATGTTAGTTTGGATGGAGTGGATGATCCTTTAAAGGACCATCAGTAATATACCTGTCCACCAACCTTTCCAAAGTTTTTCGAAGGAAAGACATAAGACTTATACCTCTAATTGCCTTAGGGTCAGAGTAGTCACTTCTTCCTGGTTTAGGAATAAAGACCACCCTAACTTCCCTCCAAAATGTTGGCACATAACCAAACATTAAACAACCTTTAAAAATCTTATCAACACCTTCGTCACACCACATCAAATCACATCTCCACCATTTTGTAACTGACAGGGATAAATAAACTCCATCAGGACCAGGGGACTTTAATGGTGAGAAACTTTGCACTGCCCAAACCACTCTATCCATAGTAACTACCTCGTTCACGGTGGCCAGGTCACTAGGTTCTAGCTTCCTTCCACCAACGGCAGGCGAAGCAGTACTGTTAATGTTTATGTTATCCGGGAAATGGGTATTAAGCAAGAACTGTAATGTCTCCATTTCTCCTCCTGTAAAGGAACCCTCAGGATATCTTCAAGTACCCAACTGACAATCCTTATCCTTACCAAGAATCCGTATCAGCCTAGATATCTGTTGAGTCGAATTTAGATCCTCGCAAAACGATTTCCAAGAGTTTCTCTTAGCTTTCCTTAAAGCATATTTTTATGCTTTTTAAGACTATTGTAACTATCCCATGATTCCGAAGAATCGGTTAAGCCTTCCTGTAAGAGCCCCTAACTTGTCTTCTTAGCTTTTCTAACGAAGATGACCACCAGGGGATCCTACTACCACTAACCAACTTGGGAGGACAGGTTTCTTCGAATGAAGACTTAATGTGTTCATGTAGAATACCAGCCTCTCTTTCCAATTCAGTAATATCACCAAGAGCACTTGACTGGAAAATCATTCTATCTCCTAGAAGTCTAGAATAAGAATTCCAATCCGCTCTTCTGGGGTTCCTATAGGTAGCCATGGTGATTGGATCAATCCCCAGACTAAACCTAATAATCCTGTGATCAGAAATAGAAGCTTCCGAACTTACCCTCCAATCTCTAATCAGTTTACTAATATTCCTTGAAGCAAGAGTAATGTCAATATCCTCTAATCCTAGTTACAAAAGTGGGTTCAGAACCCCTATTCACAAGATCCAGCTCAGTACCCATCAAGAAGTCCATGACCGCACGACCCCTAGTATTGATGTCGCTGCTGCCCCAGACAACATGATGTGCATTTGCATCACAACCTATAATTATAGGTGTGTTGCTGGACTCCGTAAACCGTACGAAATCTACTAATTCCTGCGGAGGGGGAGAGGGATGATCATAGGGGAAATAGGCCGAGGCCACCACCACATCAAGATGTCGGCCACCAATCCCCAGAGCAACCCTCACCGCCACCAGATCCCTAGAGCAAAACTGTCTGAGCAGAACGGCGCCGACATCTCTACTAACGCAAATACATGCTCTAGGAGTATCCCCGCTATCCGCAACAAACAGCCTGCCATTGACCGCACTCAAACCTCGAACCAATCCTTTATAAGCATAGGGTTCTTGGATAAGTGTAAAATATGTATGCAACCCAACAATAGAGCGGCACAAATTAGCCGTGGCATCTTTGCTATGCTGCAAGTTAACCTGAACCATTTCTATCCTGTCAATGATAGTAATAAGTCAACTAAATTTAACGGATTATAAATCCTTTTTACATAGGACATACAAAATGTCTGTATATACAAATTTCTATAGTAGAATTTCCTTTTTACAGGGAAAAAGGTACTTTTGTGAGGTATTTAGTAGTTTACAGAGTGTTGGAATTAAAGTACATAAAAAAATCGGTTACTGCATTTTTCAAGAGTAAGAAAGTATGTGTTAACAAATCACATAAAAGGTCTATCACTTTTAGTTGGTACATATTTCCAGGACTATAGATTTTTGCAGGACTCTGGTGGCAATTGCAACCTTAAGCTTTTCTCTAGATTGCCATATCAGAGCAATATACAGTTAGTTATGCCACCTATATTATATTAAAGTATCTTAAATGCATTGCTGAAATGCCAAGTTTAAAGAAAATGTCTCTGATGCTTTCCAGCTCTGCGGAACCAACCACCACAACAAATTAAAGAAAATGGGTTAATCGAAAGTGCATTTTAAAGAATGGGTGCCAGAATTGCCTGGTAAACAGCTCCAACGATTTGCTAAAGCACTTGGAATGCTGACTGCAATTTTATTTGAAATATTTTTCCAGGAACAAAATGATTTTAAAAGATGGCGTTACAAGTTGTGCTGAGAAGTGACAGAGGACGCTACAGTGTACAGTATGGTCATATTCAGTCAGAACTTTGTCCTAAAAAAAAAAAAAAACAACAAATAATTGCAGTAAGTGAAAGTCTTGTGAGTGTTTATAATGTTATAATCTTATAATAGTGTTATAATTCAACACTAAATATGAGAAATTCTAATAAAACCTGGTATTCATTTATTATTACTGGCTCTGGCTTGAAACAAAAGATAATATGATTGTGTATTTTTACGTCCAGCAAAGTTGCTATTATTAAACTAGAAAAATAAACATTTAATATTTTACCGTTTATAGCTTCGATAAAGGATTAAATGCGTAGGAGCATAATGTAGGTAAGTAAAAATGGTCACTGGTCCAGGACATGAATTTGATTTCATGACTTCATCTGAAATAACAAAAGAACAATAACAAAAAAAAAAGAAGAAAGTTCTATAATAATTCAAGGTTCAATGAAAACTGAGAATATAAACTATAACTGTAGTTTACATAATTGTTAGAAATTTCTAGAAAAATTTTGTTTAATAAATAAAATATATTATGTGTACATTACACTGATATTGTCATACACTCAGTGTTCCTAATATTTAACAAAGTTTTCATTATATCTAAAAACCCCTTCTGAACTTTAGGAGGCTCATTTTATACCCCTTGTTGTAATATATAATTAGAGGCGGCGCGTTAATAATTATTCTCAGGAACTTATTACACGTTGTAACACAAACCCACACACACCCAAGAAATTTAGTTACAATACAATCTTTATATATTAGTGGATAAGGCACCCAGCCGTTTTATCCGTTTATTTTATCGTCATATGTATAAAGCAGCAATCAGAATACTTCATTCTTCCCACTCTACCTAACACACACACACACTCTCTCTCTCTCTCTCTCTGGTGGATAGTATACACGTAAGTAGAGGACTTGTTGTGGCTCATGAAGTACCTATACTATTCTCATATTCCTCGGAAATCCACATAATTCCAACAAATTCTCAAACCACCAAGAGTACACTAGAGAAAGTTGCGATATATTTTAGAGATACTGTTCTGTTCAAAGTAAAAGTTGCAACTGTACACATACTCTGTGGTATAAATGAGAAATTTCAATATTTTCTAAAGTGCTGTCATTCAATAAAGAAGAAAAGAAAAAAAAATAAAGAAATAAAGCAAGAAAAAATGTAAGAAAATCGGTGATCTAGTACTAATATTTACAATATTTGTCCCACAAGCGAATTAATCATAATAACTAAAGAAGCCTGAGCTCATAGAAGTTATAAAAAGAATATGTTGCAAAGATTTCAGGTATGGGATTCTCAAGTAGCTGAGAAATAACCTTCCCATGCTGACAAAGCAAATAACAGGCTGAGAAAGCTTCCCCATGCTTTAAGCAAACTGTAAGCAAGGAAGTAACTTGCCAAAGAAATGGAAATAAATAAAAAATCTGATTGAAAACTCAAAATAATTTATGTATAATTACTTCTCATAATTTTCAAATTTTAATCAACTTAATCCAAATTTGAAATTTATATAGAACATTTGATGTCTGCGAAGTTTTATAAATACTTCGTGTTAATTAATTATACAATACTTTCTCAAAATAATGTTTTAAAATAAATTGCGTAAATTTGTGAATATAAATAATAGAAGTCACTTATTTTAAGGACAGGATGGGCCTGAGGCGACTTTAAAAAACGCCGTGTAAAAGATGTACAATAATCTAGATAGATTTTACTTTAAGTTATATATTTTTTGCAGAAATTACTACCCACCAATAAATGGGTTCAGCAGTACAACATCAACTCTCAATACTTGAATACAACTACAAATTGTAAAACGCTCAATAATATTTCTGGATTTCCATTTCTGAAAAAAGGATAATGAACTAAACTTGAAAAATGACAGTGAAACATTTTCTGACCAAGTTCTGAAACTTCATGACAAATACATCTCAGTTTTAAGATATTCATTCAATTGTGATCAACTATGACAAAAATCTGTACAAATTCTATTGAAATATTTGCATGCCAGAGTAAACATATTCATTTTCTTCAAATTAAGTACATAACTTAACATTAAACCATAGTAATTAAAAAAAAAAAATACAACAACCTCCAATCACATGTCAAAAGCATTATTATCATCTCATTTGGAGTTCTTCTTATCATAATAATAAGTTCTATTTCCCAGGTAATTAAATCATTGAAAAAAATATTTTAATTATAACATCTAAAAAAAAAATGGGCGTCTTTTTAAAAAAGGTCCAAGACCTGGTAAAAATTATGTATTAATTCAATAAACTCCAAAATTTTATTTTTCTAATATAATTCTAATTTACAGGAAAATAAATTTAAAAATATTAATAAATTATTAACATATATTTTATATTATTTCTGTGAACTTTTTGTAAAATTTTCCTTTCTAGATGATTTACATAATTTAAATTAAAATATGATTAAAATTATTATTAATTTAATTATTATTAAAATTATTAATTTAATTATTATTAAATATTAATTAATTAATTATTATTCAAATTATTATTTTTGTTATTATTAAATTTATGTTATTAAAATTATTATTATTTAATTATTATTAAAATTATTAATTTAATTACACAGTAATTCAAAATAAAAAAAGATATATTAAAACACGTGTTTCAATAATTATTTTTCGCGAAATCATTACTGAAAATAAATACAAAAATTTCAAAATTAAAAAAAGGCTCAGAGACATTGAAATTAACAAATTTTATAAACCTAATTCGATATGTCTCACAATGTTTCGACCCTTCCTAGATATGTTCTCTGATACCTGCTCTTCATTGGGTAGCGTATTGGGCACCTTTTCCTCGCGATGAACGTCAGAGGTAGTCACGTTCCAGTTCCAAGGGATATATCCTTTGCAGTGATCGAATTACCGTTCTATTGCTTGTCCTTAACTGAAGGAGTCGCACTTTCCCATCACGTCCTTTGATTAGCCGCCCTACTCTTGCGATAGGCCACGTTAGTCCTTTCTGATAATCTGATTCTAAGGGGACGACTTCTCCTTCTACCGGTTCCCTCCTCAATTTCTTTCTCAAAGTTCAACCTTTCTCAATGTCTTTTAAAGAAGCTGTTTTACTAGGCCCAATGACTTACTTAGGCCCATGTGCTCCCAAAAACTCCTCACTATGAAGCCATAGGAGGTTTGGACTTCCACTCAATACGTTTCGCCTTGCTAAAATTGGTGAACCGATCCCAATCCAAAGTTTCAAGTGCATGCAAATTGAGAACCGGTAGAAGGATTAATTTTAATATTTTTGTATTTATTTTCGTTCTAATGAATTCAATTGCCCAGTAAACTGTTCAATTTAACTTCTTTTAGTAATTTCCAAGATTGGTTGATCAATTCTGTAAATTAGGTGGGGGTATATGTTAGGAATTTAGCTATGGAGAAGAGGGCACTAGAAAAAGAATATAGAAAGGGATCTGTTTTGTTGTAGGGTAACCCTGGTTCTATGAAGCTCCATGGGGTGTTAATAAAAAAAAAGTTTTTTCGTATTGTATTGTTTTAGCATTTCGAATGTTATAAAGAAAAATTGTAATGTATGTTCAACAAATAGTATTGAAGTATAATTTACTCTTTTACATACAGCTTTTATTTCTGTTACCTGATCCTCACCGTGGAGGCTAGTCAGCACTATATTATTTCGGTTTGCTAATATTTCAATTCAATTCAATTTATTTATTTGCCTTGGGGATTGACCTCATACAAATGAGTATGGTTCTTTTAGGATACAAAAGGTTTGCTAATATTTCAAGGGAAAGCAATTTATTTACAATCACTACCCCCCTCAATAAAAACTGTCATACCAAGAAAACGACAGTGAAGGTTACATCAATAAGATAGTAACTATAGAAACAAGTAACGGGAAAGTTCGAGCTATTGTATAATTAGGTTGAAAAGTAATTTCTCTAGGAAGAAATAAATAACTACTTTTGTTTAATTATCTTGCAACAATGGGAGATCAAGTAAATTCAAAGTAAGTACCTTGATAAAAGAATCATTAATCACAGATAAATCGATTGGGCTATTCTACTTTTTTTTTGTCTGGCCTCTCTCAATTTTAATCTGTTTCTATTTAGTATTTTCAATATTGCATGTCTCCTACCAAATTGTCTCCAAAACATGTCACATATCTATATGTTGACATGAAACTTCTGTTTCGGCACAAGTTTAGTAAAGAACGTATACAAAGAAAATCTATGTACTTCTACTTATTTTTTTTAATACTTGACGTACTTCTTTATTTGTTTTAATGTTACGAACAGTAACGCAGGAGCAAAAGGGAGGGGCACAGTTCGAGGCATGCGTAGGCCGGGCGCTGCAACTCTTCTGAAGAGTGTATCGTTGTTTTTCTCGAAGACGTCAAGAGGACGTGAATTGGCACACTTCGGTGATATGAAGTCAGAAGGAAAGACGAACAAAGGTGCTGAATTCATATTAAAAAAACCGACACATTTTACCAGGTTAATATGGTTTTCATTTTTTATGGACAAATTTCTAGCAAATAAACGGAAATTTTGTTGCGCATTTTTTTTTCTTCTTGTGGAAAAATCATGAAAAAAAAGATACCAACTTCTATTGTAATATTTTGTAAATTAATCAAAGCCTAACCAAGAAAGTCACAATGAAGCGCGAAATGTTACTCACAGGGTTGCCATTTTAAATTTCTTTAATCATGTATTTTACATTTATAATTTCCTTAAATTTTTAAATGAAAACAATCTAAAAAATATTATGGCAATATTTTCATTTAGATTTTTCATAGGTTTCTGGCCTAAAGAGCTCTGCTAATAAAAATCATAGGGTCCCCCAAAACTTTTATAATTTACAATATGAAAGTCAAACTCTGTTAACTTAATAAACATAAATATCCTAAGGTCACACACTATATTTATTGCAAGTCTAAACAAATTTGTGCGGAATTTCCTGTATCCAAAAATTAACTCCGAAATTTGTGTAGAAAAATAAAAAAGTAAAAAGAATCTTATTAAATATTTATGAAAATTACTCTTGCCCATGGATATCTAAATTTATAATATTTTGGAATTTATAAATATTATTAAATATAAAGAACTTTTATACTAAAGCCAGAACATCGCTCTACCCAATGAAATATCTTCCATTTAACTTTTATTAATTTTTCTGTTAGTAACCACATTGATCTCGGCAACTTTTTTAAATTAAATTGGGCCCTCCATGATTTTTTTTTGACAAATATAAAAGAAAATAACCTAGATGCAGAATAGAAAGTTTAATTAAGCGCTGGATAGATTTTTTTAATTATATACATATACATAACATACCGTTGCGGATACCTAGGTAATACTTTGCTGCAGGAGCTATTACAGTATTTTCAGTCCTTACAAAATTCGATATGGCTGCTCAAAGAATATGTTTTCTCAGCTTTTTACCTGCACATTGTAAAATGAATTTGAGTCAGATTATCTGTTCGCTGCATTTTCATTAACCGATTAAATTTTGATTTAGAATGATCGGATAGTGAAAGCAATGGCTACATTGTAATTCTGTGTTTTGGATTTACTCGCAATATAAGAAATCTTTGTCTCTCCTTAGAGGCAAGGTTGCATTTCCATAATTGTCACCGTGAGACTTATTAAAATGTTATTCTCATATTATAATGCTATGTTAAATGGATTGTGAAACCTAATTGTACAATTTAATTTCATTTATTCTAGTTGGGCCTTTAGGTCTATGCATTTCATTGGGGATTTTGGCGCATCTGCGGGTATCCCTGCAAGCAACTTGCGGACAAGACCTTACACTGATACTTCCAACATTCGCACAATACACATATGGCTTGCAGAGGTAGTTGATGTGTGCATCTACTTGATTGTTGTGGCTGCAAAGCTGGAAAGCATCAGAGATATTTTCCTTGAAGCCTGCTTCTTTTCGTGATCATCGACCATTTTCGGGCGTTTGCCCATTATCAGGATGTTTTGTCAAAACACTGTGATATAGACTTGCACAGAGAAAAGTTAGTTGATACATAGTGTAAGTATATGTTATCACACTGTTTTGACAAAACATCCTGATGATAGGCAACTATTAGAGTTTGGCCTATCCTCAGGTAAATCCCATACCACACATACATTGCGTATAAACTGGTTTTGCTCTATGCTGCTCGGGTTATCACATTGTTTATCAAGACATACTGATGGTGAGCAACCGCCAGTCCCAGTCGATGACCACAAAATGAAGCGGCTATCACGGAAAAATCTCTGATACATTCACTCAAACTTACCACAATTATACACTTTACTGAGGACTACATTCCACATACAAGCACTGCACCCATAGGACTTCCACAGTCTTTTAGATTGCAGTTTGGTTTATAACCAAACGTCTTATAGAGATCGGCATTTACTTCTACATAAACACACAAAAAAATTAATCCTGAAGTTATTAAAAAGTTTTTTCTAGAAAAATATAACATTAGCTAAATCACAAATTCGAATACTTGACACCACTACTTTACAGTACGCTAAAAACTCTTGCACTTATCTATTTATATAACTCACTTATTTTCCCAGGGGAAGGTTAGCATTCTAGACTCACACGCGGAGATCCCGGGTTCGAATCCATCTTGGGTGCTGCCCTTAGATGTTTTCTTCCTAGGAGCCTCTACAGCTCACTGTCCGGTGATGGACAGTGTTGTCTGTACCGAGAGAACATTGTCCAGGTACAGTACACTGAGAAGGTTCCGGGCGCTAAATGACCATAGATGTTGACGCGCTTTAAATTAAAATAAACTTATTTTCCCAGCAGGCCAGGCCATATACGACACCCTGAACAAGCCATTTAAGTTAAACCCCCACACAAGATTTAACGTATTGACTGATAGATTATTCTTGGTGAAGTTATTTATTTTTTTCCTTTGTAGGCTAAATCTTTAAAGTTTGATGTAGAATTTTTTGGATGTTTGTAGATTACCTGAACCATAAATTTATGGTTCAGTATTGAACTAAATAAAAGATACAAACTGCTATAATAAGCGCGAACTTCACAATACAAGTCGATTCTATCTATCTGTCTTCTTCTAGCCCATATGGACTTAAGGAATTGAATTCCATTCGTTTTTGAACTTTATCAAATCTCGTTTGAATATATCTTAAAAAATTGTTTATCATATTCTGATCCTTCAGCAGCAAATTTAACCTTCACATAACACTTAAAGTGGGCTGAGTCTTACCCCGTGACCAGCTAGTTTGAGTACATTATTCAAGTTACTATTTTCCAAAAAATTCTTGCATCCAGTCTTTGTCAGAATTCGTGACTTTTTGGGAGGTAGGTTATGAGTAGGGAACGGATTCGTATGTATTTACATATTTTTTTCTAGGCAATTTACAGACGTTTTTCAACTAGAAGTATTCATACTGACACTTTTTAAGCCGTTTAAGTCTACTTTTATTTCACATATTTCCACATATTTGGATGTTATCGCATATTTATACACATGTGATCAAAATAAATAAATATTTCTACATATTTAATCAAAATATGTACATATTTTTTCATATTTTTCATTTTGGGCATATTTTCATAATTGGGAGGTGGTTGACAGGAACTGTGAACCACAGACTGTAGGGCTGTGAATCACAGTGGGTACAATGGTTATTGTAATTTACACAGAATGCTGCTAAACAGTGACGGGCACTTGTTAGTTCTTTGAAGTTGTCTGACGTTGTCTGTTCTTTCAGCTCGTTCGTTGAAGTGTCCAATTCATTTCGTTCGGTCACTTAGTGTATTCTTTTTTGGGTGAAATGCCACGAACATCGGCCTCAAACAGACAACTGGTTGCTAAATATCTTCGCGAGTTTCCAGCAGAACTTTTTCGAAGTGATGGAGACATTTTTTACTGCACAGCTTGTGACAAGCGCGTTTTTTGCTCTCAACGTTCCCAAGTCACCCAACATATAGCCACCGGATCGCACATAGAGAAAAAATACAGAAAGAAAGAGAGGACGTCCTATCAAGCCTTCCTTACATCTCCATCATCAAGTAAGTCTACTCTGAGTACAGATCTGTGTCGGGCTTTGGTTAGAGCAGATATCCCTTTCCACAAACTTAAAAATCCTCATTTCAAAGGATTCTTAGAGACCTATATTGGGAAAAAAATGCCTGACGAGAGCACTCTGCGGAAAAACTACCTGGAAGATATCTATAAAGATACACTAACCAAAATTCGAGAACATATCAAAGATGGACCGATTTGGGTGTCAATTGATGAAACCACTGACGTTGAGGGCAGGTATATTGCCAATGCAGTTATTGGAAAACTTGACAGTGATGCTGATGTGGATTCAAAGCCATTCCTTTTGAACTGTGAGGTTCTCGAAAAATGCAATCATTCCACCATTTCACGATTCTTCGATGCCTCAATGCATATCCTATGGCCCAGTGGAGTTTTGAACGAAAAAGTTCTTTTGTTTCTCTCTGATGCTGCCCCCAACATGGTCAAGGCTGGGCAATCTATTCAGGTATTTTATCCTAAGATAATTCATGTGACGTGTATTGCTCATGCCTTGCATCGAGTAGCAGAAACTGTCCGATCTTTGTTCAGTGACGTAGATTCCTTAATCTCCTCGGTTAAAAAAGTGTTCTTAAAAGCACCAAGTCGCATTAAAATGCTAAAAGATCTCTATCCAGACTTGTGCCTTCCACCAGAACCAATATTGACAAGATGGGGTACTTGGCTGGAAGCAGCTCAGTATTACTATGAAAACTACAATAAAATCAAGAATGTCCTTTCACATCTCGAAGACGAAGCAGTAGCGATAAATACAGCCAAGTCTTTATTCGAGAAACCTAATTTAAGGAACGACCTTGCACAATTGCGTATTTCTTGCACAAACCATTACCCAACTTGAGTCCCAAAATGTTCGACTGACAGAAAACGTGTCCAACGTTAAAAAAGTCATCGAAAAGGTGGAAGGAATACCTGGGAGTAAGGGAGATCTGATCAGATCAAAACTGGGAAACTGAGCAAGAACAAAGGGTGGGAGACCATCTGCCAGATTTCTGATATTATCAGTGGAACAGAAGTCACCTCAGAACATCGTGTACCCTTTACAACCAACGAGATAACTTCTTTCAGCAAGGCACCTATAAATCTGTAGATGTTGAACGATCTTTTAGTCGTTACAAGTCCATCTTACGCCCAGATCGTCGTCACTTTACGTTCCAACATTTGAAATTTCATGTGGTTGCAAACAATTTCGAAGAGTGAAGTTTTCAAAATTGAAAATTTAACACATCTTTTTATAAATAGTAAAAATGTTCTTTGTTGTATAAATCATTATAACTTGTAAAAACAAATTATTTTGTTCCTAATAAATTATTATAAATTGTAAAAATGTTCTTTTCTTGTATAAATAATTATAACTTGCCCCCCCCAAAAAAATTCCATTTTCATAAAAAAAAATGTCCATTTTACTTAAATATTCCAGAAAATATTTTAAGAAAATCACATATTTTCCACATAATTGACGAAAATAAATGCATATTTTAATTAAATATTTGGCATTTTTAAATACATAAAAATCCGTTCCTTAGTTATGAGACATAAAATTCTCTGGTAGTACTTCTTTGCTTTTTATGTATAAAACTAGCCGAACAACCATCATTTGGTGAAATTCAAATAATTTAATACTTTGAATATCTTGGTTGTGTATTTATGTTAATGAAAATACAGTTTAAATTACTACATTGATTACATAATGATGGTTGAATATAAAAAAAGATATTTAATTTTTCGTGGAAAGTCCAATGTAGCTTGTGAATTTTATTTCTTTGTAGGAGACACTTCTATTGACAGATTTATTATTGGTGAAGCCCAGGGGAAAGATGGTTTAAATTACATTTCTTACGGCAATAAGAGAAATTATTTGTGATCTCGTCTGATTTTTATATATCTATTATTAATTTGAGCTTCATTTTATAATACTTAAAAATCTTTCCAGCCATACAGTTGAATTTCCTCCTTTATAGATTAATATTGCATTAAAACTAAATGTTTTATTAATTGCATGTACACTAACCTATTAAAGATTTTTTGATTTTAATTAAAATGTTAAAAAAAAAAAAAAAATCAAAATAAATTATTTCCAGACAAGAAACTGAAAGTTTATTGTTGATTTATGATAAACTCGTAAGTGCTTCAAATCCTGACAAAGAGAGCACTCTTGTGGCAGCACCTGCACTTAGTGCTAAGGTAGATATTTTTCAAGAAAATTATTTAGTTTTTATAGGATAAATATAAACATAAAAGGTATATATATATATATATATATAAGTAGTTTAATGTAATAATTGTTAATTTTAACAATTAAAAGTGTAGTTTATAGTATTAAAACTAACCTCTAGAATGTATGTAGTAGATGCAATTATTTTGTAACGAAACAATTGAAATTAGGAGTTCTGAGCTTTAGTTTTTCGTCGATTTTTAACTCAATTATTTATGCGTTTTGATTATGAAATAGATAATTTATAAGATAAACATTTTATTTTTGTTTGGCTGTCGCTTTGTTTGAATCTGGTTATTTGACAGAATTTGTTACATATGTAAATAAGTATATAAATTTGACATTGGGAGATAAGCTATTTTATTTTCAGTTTTTCTACTAGAAAGAGGAATTTTATGGAGAGTTTTCTAAATATGTTTTTGTTCAAATTTTATAAAGATACTCGTACTTAAATTAATTTGTTTTTGTGTACTTTCTTTTTTTCTATTTTCTTCCTTTTACTCTAAGTAACTTCGTAAAATTTATTTTTCTGAAATTGATCTCACACTCTGTACTTGCGTAATGCAATATGTGCGTTTGTGAGGGACCCGTGTTGGTATTTACACAACATAATTTGGTGGAATACTTCTTTTCTAAAATACTTCTTCTCAGCTACATATTTTCTAAAATGGCAGTTGAAAACGGTAATTTTAAAACATTAAAAAAAAACAAAGCCACTCATTAGGCAGAAATGCGCATAAAAATTCTAGGTATAATAAATTAATTAGGTTTTTAAAGCTGGATTAATACATTTTGTTTACTAATTTTTGACAAGATTTTGTTTGATCTTACCAATCGATATGTCAATGCTCATTACTATTTCTTTTGTCCATTGCTTATGAGATTTACGTGAAGTAAAGTGTATGATCCCTTGAAACGGCCACTTCTTCAATCCCTCGGGGCACTTCTTTCCCCTAGGGGAAATTCCTGTCTAATAGCAACTAAATTCACTTTCACTTACATCTCTCGCTTTCATACTAGATACTAGACTTATATAGTTTAATTAGCTAACTAACACTCTGTTTACATCCATGACACATTCACTTTCAAAGGCATATAACTACATTTTTATGATGAAAACATACCACTGCATTAAAAACAATTTTATGCAACTTTCTTTTACTCCAGTTTTCAAATTGTAATTGACAAACTTCATAGTTAGTATACCAAATTTAATGAAATTCGTCTTGCGTTTTTATGCAGAAAATCATAAAAAATAAAAAAACTGTTAGTAAAAACACTTCCGGTATACTAATTTTCTTGAAATTCGGAATTTTGGCAATCTATTTATTTCGTCTAGATGGTAGAATTGTATAATCAACTAAGATAGCAATTTAGAGGCAAACTTAACCCTACTCCTCCTCCAAAAGTGCCCTTAAATGGATTTTGCCATAGAAATGTTACAGATAAAAAAAATCTGGTGTGAAACACTCAAACAACTTTCTCTTACTCCAGTTTTCAAAATTATAATTGACAAATTTTATAGTTTGTGTACCAAATTTAATGAAATTCGTCGAAAACCTAACCCCACCCCTACCCCCGGAAGTGCCCTTAAATGAATTTTCCTGGAGTAAAGTTTGAAATAAAAGTTGTAGTTGTTAGTATATGTAGTTGATATACAAAGTTTGAAGAAAATCGTTGGAGCCATTTTTGAGAAAATCGCAAAAACGTAAAAAAAACAACTAGTAAAGTGGTACTTCCGGTTGAGGAATTTT